>CM023457.1:125963485-125998631 GCA_013339765.2 Haemaphysalis longicornis | reverse complement strand
CCAGTAGTTCGTAAGGCTCGTTAACGTTGGACGTGGTATCGGTAAACATACCATGCGCTTTTAATGCACGTACGCAATTTGGATTCTGGCGTATAAAGTCTTCTATTTGTTGATTAAATTGTTCATTGAGCGTGTAATACGCCAATGTGTCTTTTCCAACGCAACCCAACACTTTGGAAGGCATTTCGCGAACTATCTCTACGATCGCATCGGCCACCCACCGATTCAGCGGTGCCGCTTCCAATGTCGTATTCTGATTGTAATAGAAATTGTCAGTGAGTGATTCGGGTGGTGGGTTAGTGGAAGCCTCCAAACTGTGCTTCCATTGAATTTCGCCTTGCCCCGCCGGTGACGGACTAGTAACATTGTGCACTATAGTTACCGGTTGTTGCATACTATCCAATTTACCTTCGTCCAACGCTCGCATCACCTGATTGTTTGCCACAGCAGTTTGCTGAGCTAGAGCGTTTACATTGTTAGTCAACTCTGTATTACGCTCTTTACTTTGTTGATGAATCTGATTTAATAATTGAGTGTACGAGTGCTGTTGCTGCAGAGTGGCACTCTGAAGTTCCTGCAATTGCGTCTGCAATTGTTTTAGCTGATCTTCGGCGGCCGATGGCGCCACCGCCACCGCTGGTTGTGGGGCGCGTATCAAAATTGGCATTGCGGTATGACGCTTCTTCAGTTTCTTCATCTTTTTCTGCAATTTACGCAATTTCTTTCCTTTGCGAGTCATCCTTTTCTTTTTCTTCTTGCGAGCACCATCGTCATCGTCGTCCCTAATGTCCGATGACGATGCGGACGAGGACGATGACGACGATGCGCGCCGGTGGCGGCGTTGTTTACGCTTTGACTTCTTGGTTTCGACGTTCCTCTTTTTTGCCTTTTTGGCATCGACGTTAGACGCTGTGGTTGTAATTACCGTAACTGGAGGTGGTGGGGGTGGCGGTGCAAAGGCAACGCGTTTACGTTTTACCGCGGATGGTGGCGTCGGTGGTCGATGGGCCACTGGTGGCTCTAAAACAATTAACGGCTGTGTGGTAGCAGCAGCATATACGTCCTCGTCATCATCCTCATCATCTTCCTCATCTTCCCCCGTTTCAATTACCTGTTGCTTCTGCTGCTGCGGCGGCGGCGGCGACTGTTCGTCAGACATTTTTAGATACACTTCACACACACACTATATACATACGTGTCAAAGAAATTTATTACACCGTTTTTACATGTTTACGAGACGTCGTGTCTTGGAAGGTGGATGTGCATCGCTTAGAGGAGACGATATGCGCTTCAGAGTCAGACTCATTGCAGGCAATACGCTAGTTGTCAACTTATTAAACAGCACGGGAGACGCCATGGCCGTTGTCATTGCCGCTATGGGATTTTTACGAATGTAGGTCGCGTCCTCGGTGTTGTCGCTAATGTCGTACAACTTGTGGAGAACGCTAATCAGTTTGCTACGATCTGATAACACGATGGTTTCTCCGTATTGGTGAGGAACATAGCCTTGATCAAAGTTATCTTCAATGTAACTCTTGTATTGTTGGATCGCATTGAAATTAGTTGTGCTACCGCCGCCGCCCTCCATCACCAAATGCCTTTGAGTGTGCAGCAGCGACGGGTGGGGAACCATCGATCTGTAGTTGCGTGGCCAGCCATAGACGAAGACGGCGACTTTTAGCGCGTCGGCCAACAGCAAGTCGTTGCCTTTCTTGTTGTGGTACGGAGGACGCGATGCGTCATTTCCAAATACGTAGTCCACCAGCATGTTAACGAAAGAGGAAGTCTTGAAGGAGCCCACCGTAGCGTTCAACGCCTTCACAAACGCGCGCTCGACCAGTTGGGGAATGGCCGGCACTATGCCGTCAACGCGCACCTTGCCGCCGCCGGTGGCAGGCGGCGAATTTATGAATTTCACAAACGCCTCCACCGTTTCTCGTTCGGACATTGCCGTGTTTACGTCCACGCCAATTTGCAAGAGCGACATTGGGCCCGTGTACGTCACAACTCGCATGTCGAGCACGGGGGACGACCACACATTGAGAGGAGGCATCTTGGTCTTTATCAGCGTGCGAGCCGATGACATGAAGGTAAAGGTTGGTCGGCGCGTTTCGTCTCTGGTGGCCGCCGTCTTCAGCGCCTGCCTCACAAGCCCGGAACACGTCGTGGCGTATGTAGGAACCAGGTCAAACGTCATCTTGTTGTAACTTATCATGGGGCGTCGCGAATCGAACATCACACGCTTGGTTCGCGGAACCCGACAACCTCTCCCGTCGCTGATCTTGGACTCGGACGACGTGGCCACCAACGGGGCCATGCACCACATCTCTCTTAGTGCCTGCGCCACCACAGTCGAGTACATCAAGTGTAGTGGCCTCCGGAAGTCGTTCGCAGAATGTGGGAGGCGTCACTTATCTGGTGATACCGAGCCATCATCGCAGTGCCCACTATCGCAGCGGCCATGTACGCGCAGCGGTCCTCTTTGTTGCACAGAACCGGGTCGCCGTAATAGGCGAGCGCGTTGAGCACCGCTTCCGCAGTCTCCGCGGTGCTGGTGGATGCCAGAGTCACCAGATATGCAATTGGATTGTCCAGCGGTGGCCACGGAGACCAGTCGCGCTCGTCCTTCTCGTCCTGGTTGTTAACGTCGGACGCGATCGTAGAGAAGGCCATAAAGCGCAGCTTGGAACGGTACGCGCACACCAGACCGGCTAAGTAAACGTACTTGTGTAGCTGCATCTGGAGCCACATGGGCGGATCTCTCTCTCCCGATCCGCCGGCGAGTATGGGCACGTACACGCTCGTCTTGGGGTCGGTCATCGAGCCTCCACAGCACATTACACTCGGCAGTTTCATCGCTTCGGACATGTCGTACAGAGAGTAGGGTATCACCGGCACCTTGGACACGTTGGTGAACGGGAACGCTACTTCACCTCGATATTCCAGCGCGTGCACAAACGCCAGCGCGCGCAGCCAACCGTACTCCGTCTTTTTACCCGCCTCCGTGGGTTGCGTTCCCGCGGCGCTGGACGAAAATTCTTCGGCCAGAAACAGCGTTCTCCACATCCACGCGTTATTACCGCCCGGTGGCAAGACCTTTACCATCGTGATTACCTTGTGCTTGCCACGGGACGAGTCCCCGTCCAAATCGCGCACGTCCAAAGCGTACCTATGCTCGTAGTACGCGTAACTGTAAGCCAATCTACATTCTCTGCAACGAGGTATGTCACCGCAAGTAACGGTGCGTTTGTGATTCACGAAACAGTACGTGCAGCCGAGTGCGTGCGAACACGGAAACGAAAACACCGTATTGACGTATTCGGCGCAAATAGGGCACGATGCATTCTTATCCTTTTTCAACCAGGCACCTTCTCGTATGTAATTCTGATACTGTTGTTGCTGCGGCGACGTTTCACTGCCGCTGCTGCGCAGTACGTTCGTGAAGTACAGTGGCAATTTGCTCAGCGCTTTAAGTGGCGCATCGTCTTCTAGGTAGATTGACTGACGCGGCGTGATTGGTTTGCCGGCATACCATTGTTGTTTCAACCATCGCTTTTCAAACGCTATGGTATCGGCCAAATTGGGCCGCATGTGCTGAGAATTGGACGCAGCGGAAGAAGAAAGACTGTGGCCCCATTCGGTCTGCTTCTTTCTATCTGCACTCTCGATGTATTGCTCGGACGAGACGTCTTCTGCAGTTTCCTTTGTGGTCTCATAAATGTGTTCATCATCCGCAGCTTCGCCATCGTCTACGGGATCGTAATGATCCAGCGGCAACGGCGGCAATGGCCTGTTTGTAAACGATGGAAGAACTATTACTTTAGAGCCGTCGGTACGATCAATCTGCGCGTAGGCGTTTTCGTTACTCGATACTTTCAAGTCTTGAGCGAGGCTGGGCGAATCTACGACCACTACTTTATCACTCCCAGCACCGCTACTCTTTTCTTTTTCTCCGTCTTCCTCCTCTTCGTCATCGCTATCTGTTTTTAAGGCCGGTCGGCGCGCGTCCAACTTTTCCTTTAATTCTTTCATTAGATCGGCCGTCTGTTTAGAGATGAACGCCGCCGAGGTAGCTGGTGGGGGCGGTGGTGGCGGCATTGCTCGAAATTTCTGCGTCGCCGGCGGCTTTAATATCGCACTCGTAATTACTGGTGATTGGGTTGGGTCGTCATCATCAACACCACCCGATATACCCAATTGTTGCTGTCTGCGTTTCAATTCTTCTATGAGAGAGAGAGGGGCTCCGCCCTGCATCGGATTACCGCGTCCAGATGCGCGTATGCGAGGAGGTGGCTTGCGTGTAACAGCCGCCGGTTGAGCGGCGTAGGGTTTGGTGGCAACTATTATGCCGCTTCGTTCGCAGCAATTTATCTTTTGCGAGGTGGCTATCACGATAACGGACGACGAATCCTCCACGTGAGACGTGCCCCCGATGTATTTGTGGTTATCGTCGCGGCGCAACCAGAAGCACGACCAACACCAACGTCTGTTGTAGCCCTTGTTGGGACCCACTGTTGCGATGGCCCCGTTGCACGCTTCGCACTTTTGAGTCGGGAGCAGCTCATTTTCTCGTTTCAGACTCCTTACGTACGTTCGAACTACTTCTATAGCTCCGTCTATGGCAGTCGTGTCCAACTTTAGCTGCACGCCAACTTGGCGCACTACTTGATCTATCCACTTGCGCGGATGACAGGCCGCCTGAAATTTGTTGATTAGCGTGCGCAAATCGGCCGTGGCGAGGGTCACTGCGGGTTCGACGCGTCCGCCGTTCTCTGGAGACAAGACGAACGTTGCGATCGCGCGCGCGGCATCGTGCGCATACGTACTGCTGGTATTACTGCTCATGAGTACTGACAAATAATATTTTAGTCTTCGACACATTTACGTTTTAACAAGCGCTTGCCGTAATCGCCTTTGTCGTGTCTGATTACCCTAGTGAACGGGTGTTGTGAAAATAGTTTAGCGAATAAGTTTGCTTGATGATTACCGTCATTCGTTTCGAATGTCGTGAGTGTTGTTGCGGCATTTCCTACGGAAGGCGATAGATTTACTAACACACTCAATGCCGCGTTCATGCCCACCCACCAGTCGGGTTCGCATCCGTATCTAGCTATTCTTTCCGTGAATGTAGAGGTTGATGATGACGAACATCGTTCCATAATATGCTTACACACCGCCGAGGGAGAACGTACATTCTTAATGTGGGACATTAGCATAATGGTTCTTATAAACGCATCGATGAAAATGCCCACGAATAGAGTCGCTCCAACGTCTCCACTGTCGCTTCGGCGCGGAAATAGACAGCGTTGTTTAGACATTGCGTACACGGTATCGTAACGCACGCCTCCGAACCACGGACTTCTGTGTTTGTGACAAAACGATTCGGTTTGCTTTAATACATCGCCGTGTGTAGTCGTTGCACCGGCTCCGAGAAACAACACGCCAGTCGGTAACGCGTCCCGAACCGGTTGCGTTCTATTAACCGCCGTACCGCCTGCTGCACGTTCTGCTATGGGCAGTACGGGGTCTGCAGTCTTAAAAGCATCACTTACCAACGACGTAAACGTTCGATCCGTCACGTTATGTTGCGGAGTTAGTCTGAGTGCGGCGTTGACGAGACTGTCTAAGGAATGATAAGCGTAGTGCGCGTTTCCAAAACATTTTTTCAGCGCTTCAGATTCTCCACCGCCGTTGGAATGATACTTGGTCTTTACGAAAGCAAACGGTCCGTGAAAATTCAATATGCGTTGTCCGGTAGCGACAGCGTCTGGACTTAGAAATACAAATTTCTTTAATGGGGCGTCTATTCCAGTTGGATCGCCAATTAGAGAACTTGTAGTGCATTTGTTGAAGTACTGTTCTACTTGATCTTGTTGACTTACAGGTGGAAGAGGTTGAATTACTGGGATGACACTACTATACGGATCGCCACTTATCTGCTGTCCTCCTGCTCCTACAGCGGGAGGATTTAATAACGGATCGTCCCGTTCGGCCTCGAAGAATGGAACGTTGGCTGCCCTACTAAGTCCTTGCAATAAATAATTTCTCAAATATGCAATGACATTGGGTTGATGCGGTTGTGCCATTTTTGTTAGCTCACACAAAAGGAAAGAAAAAAAATGCAGACCACCTCCTTCATACGCACGTTACAACGCGCACTATGGTACGCTCCACGAATGACGACTTCATGGGCGGATCAAATTAGAGTATCCAAACCTTTTTTGCGTCTCTTCGGCAATAGTCCCAGCGATAGGGTTGGTGGAAATGCACCCGCTAAAGAGGACGCCTACAAGTCTACAGATCCCAATACTAAAGTAAAGATCAAGGGTAAAGAGTACACGATTGAAACAATGCCACTATACATGACCAACGAAGGAAAACGCGGCGTGGCCGACGTGGACGCTCATCTCGCTCTAGAAGACCCATTGACTGGAGAAGCCGCTTTGGTTAAGGTCAATGCGTGTGTGGACCAGTGGATATTTGATCTGTTACTGTGCGAAAGCAAGACTCCCGCAACTGCCGGACATGAACACAGACCTTACTTTGTCCAAGGTGCCGCCTCCGCAGAAAGAAACACTCTGTACGCCGACACGCGCGCACAGGCACTCGCTGCGGTCACGAACGTTGACGAGCTCAACACCATAGACGAGAACACCGGCGGTGGACTATCCGTCCCACTGACACCTTCTCTGTTCGCAAGACATTACACTACCAAAGAAGACTTCAACAACATTCCACCTGTGGCCGTTAAAATATTTATATCAATGTTTGGCTTTCACGGTGACGAACGTATAATGCAATCTAAAGACTATAGGCACTTGTACGGCATTGGATGCGAACTGGCACTCGCAGTGTCGAATGTGAAGCGAGATCTTATTATACCTATACTCAAGAGCGATGCATCGTCGTCTTTGCCTTTGCAACAACAATTTGTGAAAGATCACCGGTTCGTGCAACTAATGCAATCGGCGTGTCCGTATTACGGGACGTCCGGGGCAATAGTCATGGCAGCGTTTCTTGCCGCCTACAACAAGATTGTTGACGAACATGGTAAGCGAAGAGCGTTTGGAGTAAACATTTGGTCATCGAGTACACCAATTACAGTAGATGAAGTTACACCCATGAATCCCGTACCGGGCAAAGATCTAATTACACAATACATCAGACAACAACCGGGGGCTGCGGCGACCGAACTTCCAACGTTGGTTCCCATTAACGATGCAAAGAATTACGCAAAGTTCTTAGCAAACGACATTTTTATTCCAATGCTAAAGCACTACTATCGATCTGCTTTGCATCTCGGTAGCAAAGGAAGATATGCACTCGAACATACGTTTACACCGGAAAGTAGAGCCGAAGATTCGAAAGTGAACGATGTGTGGGTCAAAGCCAACCTACCCTCCGCCGCACTGATGTTTCGCAGTCCCGGAGCGTTGAATTCCAAGTATCCCGGATTGACGTTGTTCGATCGCAAGGCCAATAGGGTCATGTCAAACGAGGACGTGGTGTCGACTGCAGAATTGGACATTGCCAAGGCAATCAATGGGGACGAAGACAGTAATTACGCAATGCGTACGTTGATCGCCATGCCTCCTCCCTCCGTTTCCGTTTGCATTAGTGTCCAGAACGAAAAGCACTTTCTTTTCCGAGGCGGTGCTTGCCCAGTACACCAGCTTGGAAATTATGGAAAAGCGCACCGCGTCTGTCGTCTCACTCGCGGTTCTGCTCGCCAGCAACTCGTCCAACGTTGGCAGCACGCCCGCGGGAGTCATGTTAACTATCGTCCTGTACAGCTCGTACAAACTGTTTATCGGCATGTTAACCAGCAAAGCACCCTTGGTCATTTTGCGGCTTACGCTCAACGCCAACTGCGGTAAGCGCTGCTGTTGCTTCGGCTGCTGGTTCAACTGCTGCTGACGGTTACTGTGAAACTTTTTTATCATCGCCAGCTCCCGCCTCATTTGTTTCTCCTTGCGGATATTTTCCAGCTGCCTGCGCTTTTCCATTTTAACGTCGACCACCATCTCTTCACACCCATCCGCCACCACCTGTTGCTGCTGCTGCTGCTGCTGCTGCATGGCGGCCGCGACCGCAGCTGCAGTGGGCGAGCTTGCCTTGATGGCGGCTATGGCGCTGCCGTCCACAATGTGTCTGCGTATGCTAGACAGAAACACTCGGTCGGTTGGCTGCGAAGTCTGCACGACCGCCAGCGGCACCGTGAGAAATATGTCACCGGTGTTGAGATTGTTCTCTCTCACAAACCCGATGATTCTTTCGCTGTGCACGGGATCGATCCCTCGCTTAATCAACTGGTTCACGTGTCGTTGTTCCACGTCCAGCTTGGCAGAGTTCTGGTACTCTTGCAAGGAAAAGTCTCGCACGGACCCACCGTTGGTAATGTATCGAGACGATATAAAGTGCGATGCCAGTGACATGGAGGTTAGAGTCACGTATTCTTCGTCATCTGCCGCCGCTACTACTGCTGGATGGCAAAACGGAGAATACGATGACGAGGACTGGTACGGCATCGTCAAGACTGAAAAGTCAATGTTATCGTCCTTGCCACCCCCCTCATCGCACATTGCGAGCGCTTGCAGGGCAGATGCGACGGCGTCTTCGTCAGACGAGTGTGCGGATGCGTACATGTTGGCTATGCCTGTGCGGATGACGTTTTCGCGCTCGATGGCCTTCTTTATCCGGGCCTGAAGCTTTCGAGCACCGTCATCGTACATTCGCACTTGGACCACACTGTTGGGAACGTCGTGCGAGTGAATGCGGCACACCCGGCCAATGGCCTGGAACATCGTCCCACACTCGTACGTGGGGAATGCACCCATCACGTGCATATGACTCACGTTGCGAATGGTGTGTCCCTCACAAAAGAACATGTTTGTGACGAGAATACACTTTGAGTCGTTTCTGTTGTAAGCGTCTCTTATGGAAATGAGCAGTGCTGGCGGGTCCTCGGGCAACACAAAGTACACCGTGCAGCCTGCCCACTGAAACATACGCTGACTCATTTGCACGGTCGCGTTTGCGGAGGTGCTCGCGGCGTTAGGGCGCGTCTTCTTGGCAGGGGGTGGGTCGATGACATCATCGCCATCCACATCCATCATGCAGCCATCCACCGCTGCTGTTGCGGCGGCGACAGAGGCGGTGGTGGTAGCCGCCGAGGAAGATCTCGAAGTGAATAGCTTCGAAGCCGGTGCCATTGCGTTGGACAAGAGGCGATTCGCCTTTTGCGCCATCACGTACGCCTTCTTGAACGAGCGCTGTCTCCGCTTGATCTTTTGACGGACAGCGGCCTCTCCACCCCTGCTAATGTAAGACGCCAGCGTGGTCTTGTCGATGCCACCGTCGTCCGCAGTGGTATTAGTAGACGGTCTGTGTCTGCGAATGGTAATGGAAGGCTGCATCTCCTTCAGGATCATGTCCCTCACGTCATAGTGATAAGTCACCACGAAGTGTTTTCCGCACGCGTGTGACTGCAGTTCGGTTAATAATCTGCGCACGTAACACGCCGTGTTGGCGCAGTTGTTTTCGCACATGCACCCGGTGATGGGGAAATCGTTCACGTCCATCAGCTTGTCAATGTCCGTGATGGAGGGAACGCTCATCTTGCCACCGTCACCAACCATGCGCACGACCACGTCGTAGATGCTGTTGACAAACTCCGAAGTTGGCAGCACCATCCGTTTGCCGAAAAATGCACCCGCCGTGGCGACAGAGGCACCGGCCTGTTCATCAAAGATGCTCACGCACATTCGCAGTTCCCTGTCAAATTTGGTGAAGAAGGGTGTTGCAGACGCGCACAAAAACAGACACCGAAAAGTCTTGTACATTTTGCGTATTGCCACGCGGGCCTTGTGCTTGTACCCGTCGTCACCTCCACCACCTCCTCCGTTGATTGCGGCGCGGGTGTCCTCCACGTCTTCTTCTCGCACCGCAGAAGCGATAGACGTGACCGAACGAGAGACCAGAGTGTGAAATTCATCGATGAAAATTCCATACACGTTGTTGGGAAAAGTGCCTGTTCTGTCTACAAATTCTTTTCTAGTCATCACCGACACCGTACTCTCGTAGCCTTCTCGCTTGTCGGCTTCGAAAATCAGGCAATACTCGTTAATCATGTCGGACTTGAGTGAAGACCTTGGCACAATCACCAGTATGGCAGTGATGTATCCGCACTCGAGCAGTCTCTTCATGAACAACGCACTCTTGCGAGTCTTGCCTGATCCAGTGGGATAAATCATAAACAATTGCCGAATGTCTACAAATTTCATGAAATGGTTCCACAGTCGGTCCACGTCGTCAAACGACTTCATGGTGACGACTGAAAGACGCAATAACGAGACAAACGTATTTATAGCGCAGAGAGGAGGGGTGGGGTGGAAAACTTTATTTACTTCTTTTTCATCTCTCGAATGGCCGATACGGCGATTGCCCACGGGTCAACCTTGTTGTCGTCGTCGCCGCTGCTGCTGCTTCCGATATCGCGCACCAGACCGTGCGAGTTTATAGTTACTCCGTACGGGTACCATTGCACCACTCGAAAAGAAATGAACATCCTCTTTTTTGCCATGTTGTTGGTGGTGGCAATGACGGCGGCCGGAACGTACTTTGAGTTGATCACGTTCACCACTTGCTTGTTCCAGTCGTTCATGGACATGCCGTCCCCCGGCTGCGATGCAACCAAGACCATAGAGTCTGTGGCAATGGATACCGGTGTGCGCACGGTGTCTGCGAGGTGCTTCCCCACCAGCTCGATCACGCTTTCCATCACGGAGCGCGCAAGGAGAGTGATGGCGGCCGCGTTCGACTTTGACACGCACCAGGAAAGAGGGTTGGTGCACGACTCGATGCTCGTTCCCATGTAACCCGTCACCTTGCACATGACGTCTTTGAGAGCCCTTTGCACGTCCGGCAAACTCAGGGCCTCGTTGCGCGCGTGCAGCAGAATCTCCATCAGCCACGGTACGAGCGGGGCAGCCACTTTAAATTGCAGCACCGTGTTGGGGTACATGGATGAAATGTCCAGATGCACCGCATAGTACGGCGTGTCTTCGAGATTGGATGGTAAAGTCGGCAGAACCAGCGGGTCATCTTGCTGCTGCTGCTGCACGGCTTGCACCAGCTTGGTCACCGTTTCGCACGCGTACGTGCCGGGCTTGTGGCGAATGAAGCCGCCCGTATAAGACACTTCCCAGTGTTTTCGCGGGTGTTCGTACGCTCGTAGCATCATCATCCGGTTGGCACAGTAGCGCCACACCACCTTCATGCGCGTTTCCAGAGACATGCCGTCCTCGTCGGAAAAGTCAAACTTTGAAAGCCACCACTGACTGGGGTCGATTTCTTGAGCCAGTGTTTGGCAGAGGAAGCCCACCAGGCGCGCGAGCGCGTCAATCTTGGACGGAGATGTGTTGGCAACGTTGACAAACATGACTGCGAGCTCGGTACGCACCGTGTTTCTGACTTTTTCCGACCTCGCGTTGGCCACTGTTGCATTGAACAGAGTGGCCAACCGACAAGAGATGTACTCCTTTACTCTGAAATCGTTGATTCGGAGGTACGGCTTCACCTCGATGATTCGGTCAGTGAGAGCGCGCATGCACTGCACGTGGTTGCTAGAGCATTTAAAGGTCCAGAGGCTGTGCACCGTGATCTTGTCGAGGTTGCCGCTTTCGTTCAGGATCCCCGTGCGCTCCTTCACTTCTCGCAGAAACGTGAAGCACTCGCAACGCAGCATCTTCAAAAGTTGATGTTCGTAGTCGCGGTTGCACGAAAAGACGAAGGTGTTGTCCTTTTCTCCGCGTCCAATGATCTTGACTCCGCACAATCTGTCCACCGCTTGATATACCTCGTTCGAGACTCCAAACACGCAGGCAAACTTGGAAGAGTGGCCCGCCTTGGTGTTTCGAGGAAACTTGCCGCGAGAAAACAGCTTGACGTCCATGACCAGCCATTCGTAATCGGAGTCCAGCATGCGCAGTTTCACGCACGTTCTGTCCACGACGCATCCGCCGACATTGCTAAACATATTTTCAAACTCGGAATTCATGTCGTATCAAGGCAGTGTAAAGTAAAGTGCTTAATCGGTAGTAACTTTGTAAAAATGCGCAGCGCGTGAGCTATTATGTCCTCTTCGTTCTCCTCACTCTCTCCTCCGCTGGCGCCGCTCCGACGCCGCCAATGTCGGGGAGGCGATGCCCTCGGTGACACGATAAGCGGCTTCCGCTGCAGCAGCAAAATGGACGTGTACTGGAGATAGAGGGCCGGAGGCGGCGCCGCCGTTGATGGAAAGGGCGAAGTAATTTGCGCACGTACGCCCACGTAGTCGAGATAAAAGAGTGGATGCGTAAAGTAAACGGTCAGTGTTAACGGCAGCTGCTGCTGCTGCTGCTTCTCGCTGCCGCCGTCGCCCCGCTTGTTTTTGCAGATGGGCACTAGTGCAAAGGGAAGCCGCTCGTAACGATCGCGCAGCAACTCCTCCAGCCGGACGGCGAGTTGTTCGAGCAACGGATTGCTGGTCGTGTCGAGCTTCAAGCAACGCACCGCCATGCCGATTGTACAGGATCCCACTGCGTCACTCTCAGAACAGAGGGAAACGTTGAGGGCCATGCTGAAGTCTCCCGATACGCCGCCAAAGGGGTGGGACCGCAAGACGCTTATGCAGTGCAATGCACTATTGATTGACTTGCTGAAGATGTCGCAGCCGCAGATTGACGACCTGCACAACAGGTTGGAACGTGGATGGGTTCACCACGACGATGAACACAAGGGAAGGTTTGACATATCTCTAAGAGACTCAGACTTATTCCTTGGGAACAAGTGTGTCGCTAGTAGTTATAAAGACGCGGGCTGTCTGTTCGAAATGCTTTCCGACTACGTAAATGACAAGTTGAGGGGGGTCCCCTATCTGATCACGCACACTGCAGTCGGAAGCATTGCGGATCCACCGCCCAATGCGCGCATTCCACCCTACTACATGACTCTGGCATGCGTGCCCAAATTGGACATTGACAAACAAGAGCACGTCGACGTGCCAAACAATCTGCTCATGACCGGAGAGGGATTCCGAAGAATGACAAAGGAAGAGATGATGGAACTGGCGGTGAACGTGACGTCCAAGAGCAAGCGCCAGTCGGACCTCAAGCGCTTCACCAAGCAGAAGATGCGCCAAATTCGACACAAGGAAGAGAGAAAGCGAACCCGCGAACTCAACAAGAGCCTCAAAGCCGGAGTAACTCACCGGGAGTCGGCGAGTGCAATCGAGTGGCTAAACAGTGTGCTGGAGCGTCACGAGTGCGTAAAGATGATCCACGTCACAGAGGGCGCCGCGATAGACAAGACAATTGGAACCACTATCATGCATTACATGCCCTGGCTGGTAACCATCACGATCGAAGGTGAGCAAAACCGTCGCGTCTGGAACTGGCACTCGAGTGATCCGGAAGAAACGCCCAACTGGCCCGCACTGCACACGCTGAAGGTGGGCAAAATCAATAAGGTGCTGTCGCTGTTGAACAATGCCATCAAGATACCCAGTCTTCGCGTGCTCAAGATTGAGTTTGGGAGCACTGTCTACGTGAACATGTCCGACGCCCAAGTGCACACTCTCATTCTGACTCTAAACAGCGCCGTCATTGAGCCAGCGATGTACATTGGCCAAGCCCCCAACATTCGGCGTCTCTTTCTAAACATGCAGATGCCCACGCAGCGCCACATCATGTCGTTTCGCTGGATCGTGCTGAACCCCAGCGCGTTTCAGCAGCTCACTACGCTGCACTTGAGGACGGTCATGCCAAGTCGGGAAATGGACTACAGGAAGCGCGCGCTGCTCTTGTGCAAGATCTTGAAGGGGGTGGGCAGGGTGTCGCTCAACTTTGTGGAGGAGGAGAAGGAGTTTACCGAAGACGAGTACGAAAAGAAGACGTTCTTTGTGGACAAGATTTTGGAAGACGGTGCGTTTCCAAACATTTTTCGGGTGCGCATCGAGTCTGCGAGTAACTCGTTTCTGGAGAAGAAGTTTGGAGTTTTCTTCTCCGCATCGCTTCCTCCTCTGTACCACACGTCCCTCGTGAGGATGGAAATGAATGTGGACGAGAAGCAGGATGCCGTCAGCATACTGCAGACCGACCCCGACGTGCCTCGCGTGATGCACTGCAGGGCTGCGTACAAGTTTGGAAGTCGACTGTACATGTTATATAACGTGGTGGACTGCGTAATGAGGCCCAACTACTGGGGCCTTAAGGGCAAACCTCCCTCGAAGGAAGGGAGTGCAGTGAAGATTGTGATGTGTGACAAGAACGCGTACTGCATGTGGATGGAGAACAAGTGGGCGATCATTCCAAAGTACTAAATAAATTTATTAAATCAAACTCGACATTGGTATGGTTACTGCTGCTTTTGTTGTTGTTGCTGCTGTTGCTGCGGCGTGCTGCTGCGGTGGCGGCTGCGTTGTTGTTATCTTCTTTTTCGCGTGTTGCCTCTTCATTTTTCGACCAGTCGCGATGATCGCGGACGGGGGTGGTGCACTGGTAGAGTCAAACATTAGAGTGTGAAAATAGTAGGCCTCTCTGGTCAACATCATTGGCAGCAGATTATCGTCTTTGCAAGACCAGGTGGGTACGTAGAATGCCCGACTGGGATCCACCTCTTTGCGAATGATGGTTACGAGGTAGCACTGGGCAGATAGGTGGGCGGTTGCGCCCATTTGTATGGAGGATGCCAATTGGCGGCACACGTCTGCGGCTTGCGTGTTTGTCTTGTTGACAATGTCCATCGTATACTTGCCGGAAGGACTGAGCATGAAAATGTCAAATTCTGGTCTAACGCCGGCACTGACGTTACCCAACGCGTGGGTTATTAATGATTACGATGGAGATTGCGTTGTGTCTGGCGTTTCGCACGAATGATTCAAAGTTTGGATTGCAAAAGACTGTCTTGGGCACGTCGTCTACGATTAACAGAACGCTAAACTGCGCATCGTGTGCATTGGTATTGGATGCGAGCTCGTTGATGAGTGAGTTGATATCGGCGCCTCCACTCTCTTGAACGGGGAAGCGATTGTATTTGAAGGCTAAATTGTCGTACGCCGACTGGGCGTGCGTGTTGCATAAGACCAAAACTTCGTTGAACCGTCGGCCTGAAGTGAGCACCAGTCTGGACATGAACGTTGTTTTACCCGTGCCATTGGGACCTGTTATGAGAATTTTCCAATTTGGATCGGCGCATCCGTCAAAGTAGTCGCAGATTTCCGCGTCGGTAAATTCTGCAGGAATCAAAACGTTATCATCCATCGTTGTATGGATCCTCTTCGCAGAGTAAACCGGCGAGGCAAAATACGCAAGGGCAACGTTTCTTCTTTTGACTATGGGGCACTATTAGCAACAACAGTTACGTTTGCAGGTTGTTTAATTGTCGCGTCCTCACTAGTGGCCAAGGCCAAGCAAAAACGTTTAATCAATTCTATATTGAAACGATTGGGATTGCCACATAAGGAGTGAGGAGACCAAATATATGATGGCTGAAGAAGTGCCAACGTTTCACGAACCGTTGTACCCGGAAGGGTATTCAGAACTGTTGGCCGAACACCAAGCGCAGCAGCTGGAGCCGCCGGACGGCCTAGATGTTACCATTACCAATAACATTCTCGCGCTTCACACTGGCATTCGCGGTGGGCGCGAGAAACAGGCGCTGACGTCGTCCATCATAATTCGCGACATTGCTGCCACAACGAGATTCGCAGTCCGGCCGCGATCGCCGCATCGGCAGACTCGCAAGCGTACGAACGCCGAAGCACCGTCGTGCCCACCCCAACGCCCAGCACCATCATGGAGCAGCAGCAATCCTACAATTATCCCATCATGACCAACGCCGAACTGAAACGGCTGATTGAAAAATTTAATTTACAGGTTGGTTCCGACGTGTCGGGTGACATGCTGGTCTGCATGATTGGCGAACAGTTGCGGGTGCATTTGCGCGGATACATTTCGGACGAACGGCAGTGCTCCAATTACATGAATACGCTAATCGACATGTTTCCGTCGCTCAAGGCGATCAGACCCCCGTACGAGTCCTCCTATATGAAATGAAATGAAATGAAATATTCACATGTTGACTTTTTTCTTCGGATGGATATCTTCGCTGCAAGGCATTTCCAACGTGACGTCCGCCATCGGCACGGGCGGGATGCAGACGAACGTTCCGGGCCTAAACAACAAGAAGATTTTGTGCGAGGCTTCGCGCCCGCTCATGAGGAAACGCAACGTTGACGGTGAGATGCTGGGAAGCGGCGGCAACAACGAGGGGGGCGGCGACGACGAGGACCTGTACATAAACAGCGATGTAGAAGAGATAGATCACGTGGCCCTGCTCGAAAACATGACCCAGGGCATAGACATAAAGACGCAGTACGGCTCTTCCAAGGCCGTGTTGCGTCCCGAATACATCATGGTGTTACACGAGATACTGAATTACAACGAGCCCAACATTTCGTTAGACCGCGCGCTCAGTCACGTTAACCAGACCATCGAGAAGAGCAAATTAAAGGTGTTTAACGTGTGTTGCTCGATTAATAATGTAAATACTCTAATTCAAGCATTCGACGTGTACGACATGTACGACCACCCTCACATTGGCGTTGAATTTGAAAACAACGTCAACGCGACCGCAGTCATTCGCAACATCATTTTCCCCGTTGGTAATACGGACGCGTTTGTGAGGCGAGCCGATAACCTGCGCAACATGAATCGCTTTACGCTGTTCCGGCTAATGAAGAACATGCCGTACGGCAACATCGAGCCCAGCGAATTCAGCAACATGTTCATCACCACCTATCGCAAATTCGACACCGTGGACAACGTTATAAAGGCGCATGCGCTCACGCCGTACTTGTGCATAAAATTTTTAGAGAACATGCTGTGCCTCACGCGTCCTTACATTAGAAACGAACAGAACATGCTCATATATCGCAGGTATCCGGACGCGGCAGTGTTCGAAGACTCTGCCAAGGCAGTGAACGCGGGCATGTACCTGAACAATCGCGTCATCAAGCACATTTCGACAATTTCCATAGGCAAGAGATACACGGCCCTTGCCCTCATGGAAACGTACCTCGAGCTCGACTATCACGAGAAGCTGAGGCGTTTCTTTTACGTGCGCAACGAAGAGTACATGTGGTACATTTATCACGCGCTATTTTTTCGCAGAATAGACCTTTATCGCTACACAATAGAGCGCGCTTATCACCTGGGTAGATTCCTGGAAAAGGCCTTGCGTAAGGGTAACATGCCGACTGAGAGCACGATGCAGCAAATGCGCAACGTGATAACGCTGCCGCTGTTTCTCCTGCTGGACAGTTACACGCAAATGTATCAACTCGGGCCGCCCCAAACACTGTGCAGCCTCAAGACGTGCACCAACATCAACCAGAACAAGCAGCCCCGTCTTTACGATCCCACCAAGCAGTGCATGATGTATCACACGGCTATGGCGGACATGCAAGTTCCGCTCAAGGACACGGATTGCGATTCGTTCAAGTCGGTGTGCATGAAGTACCTGCGCACGGTGTTCTTTGGACGCAACGCCAAGACCAAGAACTTGCACCATCCCGAGTACAACCACGTGGTCGAGCGCATTGCTCAGTGGTACAAATTTATTTGCATGCGGCTGAGGGACATTGGCAACGAGTCAGTCGAGGATTACGAATCCATTAGCGAGTTGGAAAAGAAGCACTTGGAAAAGAAGATGAACACATCCACCGTACTCGGCCCCAACACTAAAATCATGCGCAATACCATGCCCACCCCGTCCGTGTACGAAGCTGTGGACGGCAAACGACCCCTGCAACGCCCCCCGCCGTTCACCGATCCGTTCGACGGTTACGGCGTTGACGCCAGCTCTGGAGGACCGCCGTATCCCGCGTCACTGTCCGCCAACACGTCTATCGACTCGCACGGCATTCCTACGCAGCACCAAGAGGAACGCCGCCGTTTCAAGCGTAACATTCGCGGCGATGCCGCCACCAACATCCGATTAAATCTTCCAACCATTCTAACTGAAACTCTGGATCCAGGAAACGTGAACAACTAAATAAATATATCATGTGTGGCTGCTGCTGCTGCTGTTTCAAGTCGTCTTGTCTGATTTGCTTGCTGCACAACATTAATCCGCGAATACACTCAATTCATCGTCTTGACAGTGAAAGAGACGACATTGCGATAACGTGTGGATTGTACGCGCTAACAGTTTTGGAGATATTTGCGCTAAACTTCTTCATCGTTCTTCTAATTGTGATTACAGTAGTCACACAAAAAAAATAAGCATGGAGGTGGGCGATACCGAACTCCTCAGCAGCAACATTATAGCGCTGCATTTACCCTCCATAACTGAATATCACGAGTTACGCGACCAACAGAGACGCGATGGGTTCGGCAGCGAAGACGATGATTACGACGAAGACGATGCGATCGCGGATTCAATCTTGGGCGGCGCCGCGGTCAACGATGAGGAAATGGACACCGCCGCCAACAGTGACGGCAGCAGGAGAACCGGCAGCCGACGCAGCGTGCTAAAGAGACACATGCGCTTTCCCGATCTGACAAACACGGACGTCAAGAACATGGCCGTGTTCTTTGACATAGACACCAATCCCAACAGCCTGGCAAACATGGAAGAATATTTTGGCAACGGCGGGGGCGTTGACGATGGCAGCAGCCTCGAGGGGCGGTTCATTTCGGGTCCCTCCTTCGTAAAGACCCTCGCGTACAGGCTGAACATGATGATGCGGCAGCACGTTGACGTGGGCACGGAAATGACCTTTGCCAGGCAGCTATTTGACGAGTTCCCCACTCTGTACCGCCCCACCAGCACGGACTACTTGGTTTGGATCAAATATTTTCTAGATTGGATATCCATTCTCAACGACATCCCCAATCTCACCGAACTGCTGGCCATCCCGCGAACCATCGTCATTCAGAGCGCGTCCGAAGCGTTCAAGAAACTGCTGCAGCAGCGGCACCGCGCCGGTGGCGCAGCGTTTGACGATGAGGATGACTATGACGACGAGGACGAAGAGGGATACGACGTATTCGGCGTGACAATCAAGAACGTGTACCCCGCGTTCAAGAAATCTTCCACGGTGTGCGCAGTCCTAACCATGATAGAGATACTCAACAACAAGCAAGGCATGATCGGAATGAACATTGATCACGTGCTTAATAGCGTGCGCAGCAAACTCATCACCGCGTCTCACAGGTTGGCGGTCATGCAGACCATAGACCTGATTAACATGCACATTCAAAATTACGACTTGATCGACATGGACGACACCGTGCAGTTTCTGGACGAGGTAACCCAACTGGCGCTGGACAGCAACGTGGTGTTTCCCGTGCCGTTCTGCACGATGGACCACATACAGCGCGAAAACAGGCAATTTTTCAAATTTGATTTAATCAAACTCTTTAACAATTTCAACATTGACCCCAAGGACTTTTACAGCATACACTATACGAGCCTCACAAACTACACCACCATACACTCCGTCATGAAGGCGCACGCTCTGACCAGCACTAAGGCTCTGGCCGTGTTGCAGGACATGACGCGAATGCGACCCACGCAGAGACACAACGCATTTCTGCCAGATTTGACTTTATTCAGACAAATGCTGACTGTGATTCGCACGGGCGTGTACCCGTTCTACACCACCGACAAGGTCTCGAGCGGCGCGTCCCGGTTTGTATCGCGCACAATCTCGGTCAAGAAACGCTACACGTGCCTCCTGCTCGCCCAGACGTTCGCCGAACTCCGGTTTAACGCGTTCTTGCACTACAACCGCTTCGACGTCAAGGAAAATGCGTTCCTGTGGCATTCCCTGTTTCACAGGCTACCCAATCTTTTCGAGCTATTGTGCCGCGAAATATGCAGGGGCAACGTGGATCTCGCAGTTGTGCCGGTAGAGCTGCTATACGATTTGGACGACAAGTGCAACGGCTACCTAAGCAATTTTAAGCAATATTCGTTCGCTTCTATCGATTCCCCCGACTCGGTGCTCTTGCCCGACGTGGCGCGGCCCGTGAACATGGTGGCCATGTACGTTGACATTTTAATCAAGTATCGCCTGCTAGACATGAGCAGTGTCAACGTCTTGAATTCGTATTACGATCGCGTGCTGCTCGCCAAGAATCCGATGATCGATCGCGGAATTGACGATTCCGCGTCCGCCATGCTGAAAAAGTTTGAGTATGGCGTCAGTACCCAAGCCGCTCTGACCATGGAGGAGCGGCGCATTCGCCGACAAAAGCGTCTGGAGCTAACGTGGGACAATAGACACATTACGAGTCTGGAAAAATTTAGAGAGTTGACCTGGACGCCCATGTTCCCGAACGTAATTCGCAATAGGATTGTGCCCAGCACGTGCGGACGCAGACTACACGGGGGCTCCTCCGACGGTGACGAGGCAATGATTATTGTCGGCGGCGGTGACACTCCCCACACGATCAGCGATGCCGTTGTCAAATGGAGTAGGCGCAACCACGAAACCAGCGGGGTTGAGTATACCTGTCTGTACATGGATCGCACAGAAAAGGAGGAGTATGACGAGCGCATACACGCGTTCAAGATGCGCAAGGCCTTCGCCATCCCTCCGGGCGGCAGCAACAGAGACATCGACGTAAATGCGCTGTGCGACAACTGGAACCCAATGTCCAAATCCGCCGCCGCCGCGCCGCAAGACGGAGGACTCGGTCATCCGCCCATGGGCAGCAGTCACATGTCCGAGTACGCAAACATCGTACTTGCCAATCCCGTAGACAACGACATCATCGCCAGCACCCTGACCTCGACGGGATCTGCAACCGTGGCCGCGATAGTTTCGGGAGACTCGTCCTCGTCGCGCTCTAGAATAGGTTACCCCGGTCGGGTGGACTTGCACAACGAGCCCATGTTTGACGTTATGCACTACCTGGACGGATACATGGACGCTATTCAGGTGATGAAGTTTGACGACGCCGGCGGCAAGCAAGACGCGATGAACGAAAACATCATAAAGATTGCCGTCCAGAATGCGATCAACGCCGAACGCAAACGCATCAACGACATGAAAATGTGCGGCGGCGGCAAGACTGTGGGCGAAGAAGACGATGGATTGGTAGTGCGAGACGAGCTCAAGAACGTAATATCTCATTACGGATACGCAAACAAGCATCAGATTATGACCATAGAGGCCATATTTAGATACCTTTACGTTCACCGCAAGTCTCTAGATTTGCTCAAGTTTGGCATTTCCCAGGGAATACATCCCATCGCTATGCATCAAATGTGCTCGACGCGAGATGCAGCGTACGGCAAGGGGGACGACATCGTGCTCGATCCGACCATGAGTGCTTCGGTCGCCCAACCAATTCCCGAGACGGAAAAATATTTCGCGCGCGGTAGCGAATATACTTCAGATCCCACCGTTACCGTCAACTCGAGACGCCTATTGACCGGATGGTTGCGACACACCAACACGCTGAAAAAGGCCGAGATTTACGCGGACATTACGCAGTCGTTTATGGCCGTGTTCCAGATCGGAGTGGAGAACCTCAAATTCCAAATGAACGTTGCCAACTGCTCCATCCTCGATTTCATTACGTACGTGTTCAATTTCGCGCTCGTTACGTACGCCGCGCGCGGAGCTGCCATTGCGGAGGAACAGCAGAAGCGTCGCGACGAGCGCAGATCAAAGTACATGACTGTCGGCGAATCGCTACAGGCGTCGGCCGATTCGCTTATCCTGTTTAACGAAGGCGGCAGTGCCGCCGCAACGGGGGGCGTTAACACGATGAGTTGGGCCGACGAATCTCGACCGAGCATCATGATGCGCTTTACCAGCATGTTTTACGAACGCATCCTCCATACGCACAGCGGCCGAATCTATTACAACGATCGCACCTTCTTTAACGATCACGTCGAAATGGACCTCACATCGGGGCAGTACATGAACACTCTGCGCGCGCAGTTGGATGCCGTAAGCATTCGCAACAGGCGATACATGGAACGGGGCGTGCACGAGAACCAACGCCGAGACGTAGTGTGCGAAATATTGGAGCAGCTCGAGTACCGCAAGATAAACAACGGGGCCATGGTGCGGGGTGGAACGTGGGGTTCAGACATTTGCATACTCAACCACTCGGCGTCGTACATTTTACGAAACCGGACCGCGGACCACACGTACGGCATAAATTTGTACGCGGCGCCGTCCGCCGCTGCCGGCCGCGGCTATCTGCTAGGCGAGCAGGAGCGGAAGGGACAGTACTCGCTGGGACACACGGATCGCGTAATCGATCTAGAACGCGACATTTGCGCGCTGCGCGTCTCCAAGCCAATGAACTGGTCCCAATACGAGGTCGACTACGTATTTGACATGATTCAAGAATTGATATCCTCCCATCTCTTTGCTAGCAAATCCCAAAAGTATCCGTCCCAATTGTACTCAATCAACAACAACACCAAGCAAGTGGAAGTCAACCTGTACACGGACGTATCGGACACTCACCTTTACAACACGGCCCTCGCTCGCTACAACACCATCGCGCGTTACGATCGGGAGCGTCTTGGCGTGGAAAAGGCTAAACTCAGGGTGCAATTGTCGCGTACAACGAGTACCATCGACAAGGGCATGATACGCGAACGCCTAGGCGAAATAGACGAAATGCTAGACAACTACAACCGCCTGGCCGCCTACAACAAGCGTGCCGGAGGGTCTGCGAACGGCGACAACCTACTGGATATGCTGAGTACCGGCCGCGGCTACACTTTCTCCACCGCCGCCGACATAATGGACATCTTTACCAACATCGAAGCAAACAGTGACGGCTTCTACGGTCTACCCGAGAACATGGACGAAACGAGCCCCTATTCTACCGAATTTCCCGCCGTCAACCGCAGCACGTCCATTTTTAATCCGGAAGAATACAGACACGTTGTTGCTCGTTGAAAAACAAATAATAATCTTTATTACTATAAAGTTGTCGTTTGGTTGCTACTGCTATGTAAAATAAAATTCTCATTCACTTCTTTTTCCTCCGCTCCTTCTTTTTCCTCTTCTTTGTCTTCCGCCATCACGGCAGTGGTTTCTTTGTACACCTCGTTCTCATCGCCGTTGCAGCACCATCGCCGTCCGGTCAATGAGGAGAGAGCGGCCGGAGAGGGGTATTGGAGTTGATCCTCATCATCGTCATCTTCGGACTCTGGAGATGAGTCTTTTTCGTATAGGGAAGACGCCGACGAAGATGAAAACTCTGGTGATGTATCGTCAGAGCAGCAGCTACCCCCTTCAACGTCATTTTTTTTCTTCGTCCTTGATCCTATTTTAATGGTCAGTAGCTTGCGAAACCGTGTAAATAAAGACGAATTTGTTAGTTGATCGATGATGGACATTGTTGCATTTGTGAGTATACTGGACAATCACATACACGCACACACAAAATGAGGTTATTCTCCTCCATCATTTTCATTCTTTTGGCGAACTTTTCTTCTTTCTAGGTGTCATTGTTGTTGTTCCGGAAGCAGGGGGAGGAGGATTGGGGGGAGGCCTTCGACGTTTCTGCTTGATTTTGTTCATTTCCTCTCTGTCGTTATTCAACAGCGCGTTCTCAAAGTGGTCATCCGAGATGATCGTGTTATAGGTGTTGTTCATCTCTATGCCACTGTGATCCTCATAGTGACTGCCATAGTACGATTCCGCTCCGACAACGGGCTTCATAAAGTGTCGCCTCATGTATTTGTCCTCCTTTCCTTTTGCTTCTTCGTCTTCAAGGATACTGCCATACTGGGCAAAGTGACTGTCGTCAGTAATGGCATGCAGTACCTCTTGATTTTTAACGGCCCGGGCCACCTTGGCGTTGAAGTGTTCAGTGAGTAGGTACCCGTAAATGACAACGGTACCGCGCGGAACTTCTTCCTTTGGATCCTTGTACTTTGTGCAGTTCAGTCCAATCTTCATGAGAGCGGTCACGAAGCGAGGCAGGTCTTCCAGGGCGCTGGAGACGATGTTGTCCATGGCGCTGTTGTTGCTGTAGTATTTTCCGTACATTGCGTCGGCGTACGTCTTCTTGATGTTGACGTAGTCTGCGCTGGCAATGTTTCTCAAGTCTTCTACATTGACAAAGCACGTCTCGTCACACACCCGCACTATTTTACTCACAATGATGGCGTGCATCATGTCCTTGTACGTTGTTAGTTGCGAGTGAAAGTAACGAGTGAGAGTGTCAAACTCTTTGGTGCACTTTTCCACCGTCTCCTGCGTGATGCCGCCCATTGTCGGAATGATTCTGCGAGTCAGGAGGCGCATCAGTCCCGCCCCCAGCTTTTTTTGCTCGTCTTCATCCAAGATTTTCTTGTCGCCCAGCATCTGTCTGCAGGGCGGTACGTTCTTCATTGTAGGCGGAGTGTACTGTCTGGTGATTGGCGGACACGCGCCCAAGATAGAGTCCATAACCTTCAGTCCCACTGCAACCTCGCCAAACATTTCGTTCGCATACGTGTTGCAGTTCTGCACGTAGGTGGTGAACAGCGCTGGATATGCGTTATCGACCCGGAAAAGCTTGTAGCTGGCGCGCTCGTTGATGGCGTGCCTCAGGTGCGTGGAGCGAACCGCGGCGATGCTGGTGTTAAAGAATGACCGCATGGGTATGATTAGGAAGCGACTAATCTCCGCGGTCTCCGCCTCGGGATGTCATTACTACTGCCTATGAACTTTGCATTGTTCACGTACAGAATATTCTTTTTACCGTAGGGGACCCGGTCGGCAATCACGTCCCCGCCAGTGAGTCGCTTAAACTTGCGTCTGCCCGCCGGTCCCATGTCCGAGATGGCAATTTCGGGCACGTACAGAAACCGCGCGTCCCTGTTGCAGTCTTTGAAAGTCGCGTCCATCTGATTGCTGCCTCTGTTTGTAAAGTAGTCTCCGGGTAAGTGGATCACCATCTGACTCTGCTGCCCACCCATGCCTGCGGATAGCACATTCATAAAGGCACTCTTGCCGTTCATGGCCTCGCCGTGGAGATAGAGCGCGTTCCGACCGGTTCCGTCGGTTCGCAGGCCGATCGCGAGGAAGCGCAGCACAATGTTGGTCCTCTCCCTGCCGCCAAATATACCGTCCATCATTGCCAGCACCTTGTCTTCGTAAGACATTCTTCTGCGCACAATCACCACGGGTCCGCCGTCATCGTCCACCTCCATGTTGTCCATGTCCACGCCGAGCTCGCCGCTATCGATGAGCTCGACGTACAGGTCGGGCCGCACCATCAGAAACGTAGTGACCATGTGGTAGATGCAGCCCAGGTTGTAGGCCTCCCTGAGTCTCCATACGGTCTCCGCACTGGTGTTGTCCCGATCCCTCGTGTACTCTTCCTGCATCGCTTCGATTTCGGCAAATTCGGCAGGCGAAAACATGGCAAAGATGCCCTTCCATGGCGACATGGTGTTCACCACGGGCTTGTGTCGGCTAAACGCTGTCAAGTGAGATCTGTTGATGACCTTGAGCGCGTACAAAATAAACATTCTGAACACCTTGTACAGGTATTCGATTCCTCCGCTGAGTGGATGAATCTCGATCGTCGAGTGTTCCGTCCACTCGGTTGCTCCGTAGTCAATGTCCAGTCCGACCCGTCTCATGCAAATTTGATGTTCGCCCCACTTTTCGAACTCGGACGTCTCGCAGTTGAAGGTCGTCCCATTGCTAAACACCAGGTACTCCTTGCTCAGCGAGCACTTGTAGCGTTCCGTTTCCGACGGATTCGCGTCCAGCTTGATCGGCTTCTGCTGGTTGATGAGCGTGGCCAGCCCGTCGTACAACTTGAAGAGCAAGTCCAAGGGAGAGTTTGGGTCCTTGCAGGTAAGATTGTGCAGTATGGTCTTGAAAATGAGTGTTTGAAGTGGAAGTATCAGGTTGATCACGTTGTCCGTTTGGTAGATGCCCATGTCCTTGTTGTACTTGAGAGTATCGTATTTGTCTTCCGAGGTATCGTGAATCAACACGCACTTACCCTGTGACACGAGGTAAAAGACGTACTTGATGAAAAATGGGACGCACAGAAAGTTGCACTGCGCGTACGTTTGAATTATCCATTTGGCGTCCGTCTTCTCTTCGGGGTTCATTTGAAACGGGGGTTCAAACTTTGGTCTGTACACCGCTCGGGGCATGACCACCATACTTTTGCCGTCCTCCGTCTGTTGGGGGCTACATTCAAACAGATACTGCACGCACCTGTTGAAGGCGATTCCGGCATCGTCCCCGATGTTTCCGGCGCACACGTTCGTACAAAGCACTCGATAAAGGGACATGCCAGAGTAGCCCATGTTGGACACAATCAGAGGAGTGAGCTTGGTGAACCATCTGATGTAGTGCACGTCGTACGAGTTGATGATGGTGCGCTTCGCACGACCCAGCTTGGTATCCTTTGCATTCTGCAGCTCCGTCTCTTCGTCATAGACGCTGTTGACGAAGCGCAGAAAGCCGGCGGGGGACCTCTGTGCGTCTTCGATCGCCTGCGCAGTTATGCTCCGTCTGTTGCAGTTGTCGTCCTTATCCATTTCGTATTCCTCGTCCTCCTCCAAATTTTCTTCTTCGAGTGCGTTGTTGATGATGTTGTCTTCGTCGTAGCCACTGCAGCGGCCGTCGTCATCATCATCATCATCATTATCATCATCGGGTCCCTCGTCCCCCGGCTTCTTTTTTTTGTTCTTTTTCGCTTTCAGCGACTGTACCAGTTGTTGAATGTCTTCGTCCTCGTCCTCCGCCTCCTCCCTCTCGTCAACCGCATTCATCAGGTCACGCTCTTGGTCGAGAAGAGTCACGGCTTTTCTGACTTCGTTGGCGTCGCCCAACTTGAGACAAACCGGCATGGTGCGGCACTTGTACACGTCCCCCGACTCAAAGTCTATACACACTTCGTTTCCAAACACTTCTTCGAGCGGTGTCCTGTGCATAGAAAGGGCTCGGCGTATCTTGAACGCCTGTTCATCGTTCCAGCTAGTGTCCCTGTTGTCAATGTATTCACTTCCATCGTCTGGATCGTGTGATGCGATGAATGCCAACTTGTAATAGAGTCTGGAACTTTTTTGCTCTTGCGCGACCCGTACATCAACCATTGGGTGTTGCCGGCGGTCATGTCCAGATTGTTCAAGATTGCGAGCGCATCCTCGTTACCGGCTTCAGTCAGCGCCGCCTTTGCGTCGGCGTGTATCGTTTCCTTTATTTCCTTGAGTATCGTGTTGCCCGCCTTCACGTCTCTAGCGGCAAACGACACATTTAGCACTTGCACGTGCCAGCGTTTCGAGCTCTGCCGAGTTAGGTAGGCCACCAGGATCTCATCGACATTGGAAGAGATCGGCACCCATCGTTGCGACAGACCCGAGAGAAGCGCCGAGACGCAATCTACTACCGCGTCTGGTGCGGTTTGCGCTATATCAAAATCAAATGCTAACCTATACAGCGCCTGGTCTATGTTATTAACTCCCGCCAGATCTCTACTCTTCTTGGTAACGTACCACACTTGATAGTTTGGGTGGCAGTTGCAGGCGGGTGTCACTCCTACAATCTCTTGCACGTTATTCTGTATCTCGTTAGTCTTGAAGTAGGGAACCTCTTCCGCGTCAAAATGAGCGGTCAATCCATTGTATGTGAGGTGGGTGCACAAGAGTTTAGCGTCTCCAACAGTGACTGTGGAGACAGCAGCAGTAGTATGGGAGGCAGCAGCAACATGAACGTCAGCGTTGGCAACGGCATTACTACTAGTGCTGGCAGTATCGTCGGGGACAGCAGCGGTGGAGGACTCCGGAGATGTAACAACGCCAGCAATATCAGCGGTGTCAACGACAGCAGCAGCAGCGGGACTGACGGGACATTCATCGTCCTCCAAAAAAATGTCGATAGCGGGGCTGTTGGGTGGCGACGGAGACGATGGAGGCGTTCTATGCGAGGAGGACATTATTATTATTCGAGATGCTCATGTCGTAAGTCAGTGCCCCTGGCGTTTCCTCAAAATGTGAGACGGGCAGATGAATTAACCGAGTCTGTCGCGTACTGCCTGGTTTGCTTTCAACGGCTCCGTTAATATATACGTACACGGATTAGATAACTATTAGATAACAATCTGATTTATGGGCGCCAACGGCCCTTCGAGATTAAATTTTGCTGCTCTACTAGTTGCTATTCATGAGGTCGATAGCACTAACAACAATAGCAATAATAATAATAATATTAATGACACCACTGAAGAAGCAGTTCTATTTCGGGACTTTTTTCGAGTCGTGAAAAATACAATTTACAGCAAAAGAGCAGAGGATGCCATCAGCAGCAGCGGTGAAGAAGAAGAAGAGGCCGAAATTAAAGAATTGTGTAAAATAATACGCCAAACTAAATGTAACGCGGAAGGGACGCTGTGCAGGTGCTGGATCGCCCCCGAAAAATGGCTCGAATTGAGCAACCACAAATTTGTCACCCAAATAGTTGCCCCGGTGGTGGCTAGCGTTTGCTTTGAACCACGCACTTGCGGATACGCCAAGCTCGTGCAACCAATAGTGCCTCCACAGTGGCTGTCCACTTTTTTCTCCAAACCTCCGTACATTTACTCACTCATGTACGCCGCATATCGTTACGACGTCCACGACATACTATTTCAAGCCATAGGAACTGCCACTATTGGCATGGCCTACAACCGCCTAATCACAAAGAGACGCCGCAAGAGTCATCAAAATTCCCTCAACAAGCGCGACACTGCCGTCAAACAGGGCGAAGTGTTGTGCAAATATTTCATCGAACCTCTAATATCCAAGGTTGACGTATCGTCCATGAAGAGCATGGATTCTCCGTTTGAACCCCCGCCAAATTTTGCTACCATCGCCATGGCATCCACAACCGTCCACAACGAAGTCTACTCCCTACCGTCTACGCCCGTCAAACGTGTAGTGACCTTCCAAGAACCCTGCTACATCTCTTCCATGTGTGCAATGTTCTGCAACAACAAGGAAAAAATTAATTATTTTACGATTGGATAAAGTGTTCGGTACAAGAAAAAATATGCAGCGTACAACACGTTATTGGTAGACATCAAGTGAGTGAACATGTGCATTTTTATTGCTTGATACATTGCAAACGTTTCCATAAAGGCAGTCGGACTGTCATTTCGCAACACGTTTACAGATGTTGCCACTGCCACACTATAAATCTTTGAAAATTCACTGCACATGGTGGTAAGTGATGCCGCCGAAGCAGAAAGTCTGGGACACCCACTGCTCACATCATAGTGTATAAAGTCGATAAAGTTGCAGTCTCCAGTCATTTCGGAATAGGCAACACATTCCCCCCCCCCACTTATCACATTACCGTTGCTGTTTTCGCGCTGCTGCTCTTCGTTGATAGAGCAGGGACGGTGCAGCAACGCTTCCACTTGGATCGGTTGTGGATTTCCAGTGTATCGTTGCATCATCCACCTGATCTAAGATCCTGCAAGCCAAATACTCGACCAGTGGATACGGCTTTTTACCATTGCCCACCGGTTTTAGAAGAAACAGAGGCACGTGTATAACGTCCGTCCTGTAAAACAAATACTTGACTCTCGGGAACCTTTTCCAAAAAACAATGTACACCACGTTGGAGTCGTTTGCGGGCTTCAGCTCCATCATCGAACGGGTGTCTATTGCCAAGACAGACGTTTGATCGTACTTTAAGCTGTACGCTGCATAGTCACCGTGCCCTTCATTCTCTTCTCCTTCTACATTTTCATCGTTTCATCATCATCATCATCGTGCACAAACAGCGGCTGGAACCTTGCGTATCGACCCGGTCCGGTGAAGAACGACTTTAACTTTTCGTTGACCTGCCTCTCAATGAAAGCGCACTCTTCTTTACTAAACGGTGCTGCTGCTGCTGCTGCGCTGGTGGCATTTACGGTACCAGCCGTGTCGTTGTCCAAAAGGACAAACGTTCGCCTCTTCACAATTGAAGGATCGTTATCCTTTGGCGAACAGTACTTGTCCACTTCTGTGAATAGCCTAAATATCAAGTAACTCTGGAGCGCGGCATTTCCACGAGGCACGGTCGGGTTCACGTTGATTTGAACGATGCCATTTGCTCGGCAGTAGCGGCGCTTTAACACATCGTTAATAGTGCGTTCACACTGTGCCTTTTGATAGTGGAAAGGTCCGTTATATTCCACCATCGTGTTCAACTCCTTGCAAAACACGTCGGCGCGATACTGCGTCTTTCGAGACAAGTGCTGGTTGCCAAACTCGGGCAGCGTTTGTTCTCTGTACCACTTGTACTCGGTAATGGCGTTCAGAGCCTGCCTGACCTGTTCGTTGATTCCAGTCTTTGGTAGTTTACGTTTCGCCTCTTGCTGTGCACACTCATCGTCCTCCACCACTTTCGTTTCTCTGCTCTTTCTTTCTTCCCCGCTGCAACATCTTCTTTCGGAATCTTCTTTGCTGGTGGCGGCTCTTCTTCGTTGTCGGATGGGGGCAAAGGAGACAGCAAGTCGTAGTAGTCTATGGATATCGGCTCCGGTGACGGTGGAGGAGGTGACAAAGACCGCCGTTCAACAGCAGCAGCGGCAGGCATGACGCGAGCTAAGATGCGGCCATATCCTTGAGTTAGTGACACGCGTACTGGCTCGTTCAACGATGGCATACGTTCACCCAATGCAAAAGAAACACTTGGGAGCGGCGTACCAGACGACGAATGTACCCCACCCGTCTTTATATCCGATACGATAACGGAGTAACCCTTGACGCAAGTAGCTCGATACACAATTAGAGACTTCATGTCGCCGATGCTAGATACGACAAACAATTGTCGCCTCGTCTTGCTCTTCTTCTTCTTTTTATTGCTGTTGACGCAGCAGCAAATTTGCTGCAGCATGAGTGCGCGGCTAGACGGCGGCGTCTGCGCCAGACATAGGCCGTTGGATATCCACAAATCAATTGGAATGGCTTCGTCATTGCCGTTCACCAACGCTACGCCGCACTCCATGTGCGGTTCGTCGGAATACAGAGCTACTGCTGGATTGGGTTGCACGCTCCCGTCGAGTAAGCCCGCCAGGGCTGGAATTTTTACGTTTGCAATCGTCTGGGCATTCGCTGCCGTCGCATCAACTGGCCACATGTACAGTTGATCGGGGTGTTGCTTGGTCCACAGCCACACAATGAAGCCCTTCTTCTTGTTATCTTCATCGTCTTCATAAACGCACAAATCGTTGTGCTTAGGATCGAGCTTGATGTGACTCAAATCGTCAGCGTTGTCATTGTCTACGAAGGTTGGTGTCCCACCAAATACCAGACTCAAATCTGGATAGTTTTACAGACTTTAAAAATTTCCTTACGTGCATCGTCGTCGCAGTGAAACACACACGCCACACACATGTTTAGTAAAAAGGATGAAAACATATAGCTTTTTATTTTTCACGTGTCAGAAACGTACATGACACGCACTTGTGCTGGAACATTATTCGAAGCATGCGACGCCATGAGTTTGTGCATCTTGTTCATAACTTTAACACACTCCTTCAAACACACTTCCTGATACATGTAACACTTTCTAAAGTGTTCGATTTTGCTTTCGTACACTTCCTCGGATTGTGAGGCATACACGTCCATGAAAGAGTTATGCACGCAGCTAATTTGCCTCTCCATCGTTGCTCGCACTCCGTCTTCAGAGTCGTCATCCACAATTGAAAGAGGACGAGTTTGGGGGGGAGGAAATGTGTAATAGTAAGGCCGCTGCTGCTGCGTCATTTGCAACTGTCGTTCTAACCTGGAGCACTTTTGATTCAATGCCTTGTTCTCGGCATCGTACCTGCTTTGCAGGTAAAGCAGGCGCGCGCTACAGGCGTCTCGTTCCGACCGCAGTTGAATACACTCTTGTTCCAACGTGCGAGCGTTTTGCAGCGTAAAAGCAATTTGCTTACTTCTTTTTCTCTCAAGTTCCAACCGCTTGCGTTCGTCCCGAATGTTGGCCCTTTCAATTTGCATCAACTTTCGCTCTCGGCCCAGTTGTGCAATAAGTGCCTCTCTGTTCTCATCTTCAATAGTCTTATTCTGCAGTGGTGTATATGGCTTTGCATCAACAGACAGTTTTGAGGTTGACTGCCGTACATTACACTGCGGTTGTGATTGTCCTCCTTCCGGTGCTGATGCAAATTGCGTTGCATTAAAACACAGCACGGCTTCTTGGGGAAGAGTCGGTTCTTGCTGCTGCTGCTGCTGGGGGGGTGGCGTGATAATCATCTTGCCCTCCGAGTATGGTCCATTTGCCACTGGCGTGAACTGCACGTAGTATTTACTGGCCAGTTTGTTATCATACTCAAAGACTTTGGCGGCATAGCGAAAGGCCATACCTGGACCGCTTGTTGGCATGAGTATACCGCTGCGCGTGTCGTAACTGATCATGGGCATCCTCACGTTCTCTTTGTGGAGTTGTGAAATCTCACTGGGCCTCAGATACTCCATGTCATATGTGGGGGGAGGTTGAGGTATGTCAAACGGCTCTTTCATGTCCATTGATGCATCCTTGTCATTCATGAGGGGTAAAATTGCATAATACCTATATTTATACCCAGTTATAGCACATACATGTGCAGCAACATAGAAAGGCACCATACGTATGGGAAGCCCCTCAACCACAAACGGCAAGTCTATTTTTTGCTCATAATCATCATCATCATCCACGAGGTTTCCCTCCGTTTGCGTGTCACGGTCAGCCCGTTGTTCCTCCGTTTGCGTGTCACAGTCGACCCTGTCGGGAGGTTTCATCTGCGGTTCCTCCGTTTGGGTCTCGCAATCTATCCTTTCGACAAACTGCATCTGCGTTTCACAATCTTTCCTTTCTGGTGCCATTGTTTGCGCTTCCGTGTTTACCACTGACGGATTGACTTGCACGCCCTTTGTGCGCTCTGATGGAGTGGCTTGCACGGCCCTCGTATGTCCTGACGGAGCGACTTGCACACCCTTAGTAGGCCGTCGGATGTTGGCGGGGTTGGTAGATCGATCCACCATTTCCACGCTTTTCGTTTGCGACCCACTGTTACGCACACTCTTTGATACCATTTTTGTGGGTTGGGCCTCCTTTTCTGTCACTGGCACTGCTGCTGTTGCCGCTGCCACTGGCGTCACTGCTGGTGCTGATGTTGCCACTGCTGCTGTTCCCGCTGTCACTGGCGTCACTGCTGGCACTGCTGCTGTTGCCGCTGTCACTGGCGTCACTGCTGCTGTTGCCACTGTCACTGCTGCCGCTGTCACTGGTGCTGCTGCTGCTGCCACTGTTGGTGCTGCTGGTGTTACTTGTACTGCCGCTTCAGCTGCTGTTGCAATTGCTAGCTGTTTTTCGTCTTCTTCTTCCGTTTCTTCTTCTTCTGATGATGCGTCATCATCGTCACTCACATCAACCATGTATATAATCGGGAGTGGTGCCAGTCCGTCAAAGTGAAACATTTTTCTGACATCCTTGATGACTTTACGAATGTTGGGCAAGATGGTGTTGTTTCTGAAAACGGAATTGTACAGGCAGTGCATGGCGTCCTCGCTAAAATCGTCCTCTTCATCCATGATCACGTACAGAGTGGTCAGTCCCGTGCCTTCGAGGAGCGCCGTTGTTTCCGAGTAGCACGTGAACGTTCCACTCGCGGCATTGAATAAATCGTAGCCACACTCGTCTCCCTTGGGCTCGACGGCAAAACGTTTGCGCATCTGGGGAGGGATCCAAGTCGGCGTATAAATGTTTGCTCAGCGCGCAGTGCACGGTGCAGGCGGAGGCGGATACCGCCTCGAAAAATTCGGGCCTGCCTTCGGGGGGTATGACGTCTATCCACAATTCAGTGACGCTGCGCGGCAGCCTCTTGCCCACGAGGTCCGCGAGGAACGCGGCATCGCTTCCGCCGCCGAAATCTTTGTCTTTGCACCTAAACGAGCACACCTGCAGATTTGGCGTACGCTCGAAGAACGTAAACCCGTCTCCTCCTTCTTCGCTCCATATAAATCCCTGGAGTTTCAGCACTTTCAGGTTGTTAAAAATCTTTGGAGAAGAAAATAATAGTTTGCACACGCTGTGAATGTTTACAGTGTTCTGATACTTGGTAGTGATGGCAATCTCGCGCAGTTCGTCGGGCACGCAGCTGAATACGATTGCGTTTGTCACTCTTTCCACTTCCAGCATACAAGCTGGGTCGTTTGTCTTTACGACGTGTATGCGAGCTTGGTTTGGAGGGAGTCGCTTGGACAGTCTGTCGAACCAGCTCCATCGCAGTTGGGATAGGTACAGCGATGTAACGCGATTTTGGAGTTCAGAGCATGCGTACGGAGCGGCGCAGTACGCGTCGGGCCCGCTGATGCGAAACTCGCCTCTCGCCTCGACTTCGAGCAGCCTTACCGTGGTTGCCAAACTCGCGGCGCATGCGGAGACAATCGTTTCCAGGTCGCCGGTGAGGACCGATATCTGAGTGAACAATCTGAGGCCGCGCTTGAGTAGCACGTCCAGTAGCATGTGTGGTATCGTGTCGCTAGTGTCGTGCTCCAGAATCAGTACGTTGCCCTTGGTTCGCAGGTCCAGCGACCGCACGTGGTGCGCGTGCATCGCGAAAAACAGGTACAGCGCAACCTTGCCCAGCATGCGCCGCGGATCGTTGCATTCCACGTCGTAGATGGTGCTCTCGCAGGAAACGCCGTTGGTGGAGATTGTCACTCGCAATCCGTGCGGTGCGTACGTACAGCCGCTGATGTTATTGGCAGACTTGTAATCCTCTTCGATCCTGACCGCAGAGGCGTAATTGTGCGTGTCGTCTTTCACTGTACTACTTGACGGCGAGGGAGTGTAGCATAAATCGCCGTATAGGACGTGCGTACTCATATGGTGCGGAGACTCGTTATCGAACCAGTCGTCTACAAGCATGTTCGCGGTCGAGTAGTTGACAGACAAGGTGGTGAAGTTGAACGCGTCGACGGGGATGGGTTTGCTTTGCACCTTCATCTTTTCCATGTCCTCCATGATTCTCTCGGTTTGCGTCATGGCCTCTCGCCGCGCATACTCGGTGTGCTCCAGTTGGCTCGGACAATGGGGTTCGAGATAAGCGCCGGTAAAGTGCAGGATTTCGTTCCAAGCCGCGATCGTCTT
>CM023457.1:125743385-125963385 GCA_013339765.2 Haemaphysalis longicornis | reverse complement strand
CCTTTCACCATCGGTACAAGCTGGGGAAATTTTTTGTTAACATATGTGGCTGAACAATGTCGCCAGCGATTTGTCAGGTCAGCGTTTGTATTTTTATTACGAAATAGAACTACCAAGTAAAATGGTGGTTTCACTGAATAAAACGCCTATGAGCTTGAAATTTTGTTCAGGCATATGTTGAGTCTAATTTATTTATTATGTCTTCCGCATTTATATTTCCCTAAATGCAATATTGGTGGATTACAAAACGTGCGCAAAACCGCTCTGTACAAAACCTATACAAAATACATACAAAAGCCCTCGTTAACTTTCACACAGTACGCCTGCGGAGAGTTTAAAAATAAATTTGTATATCAGATATAGCTAAAATAGATTTAACTGCGATAGACATGTACGAAGTAATAAACGGACATACCAGCAACATCTGAACAACGTCAGCAAAATATGTCTAAATACTGTCCACAAATTAAGCAGCAGCAACATCGAGAACACGTCTTTAACATAGTTGAAAAAACGTCTGACATTAAGCTACCAGCAACGTTATCTCAACATCCAAAACTTTTCATAAAAATATTGCACGTTGTACGCATGTCTAATAGAGGTACTGCTGTGGCATAGACGTTGGGATCTTTTTGGGACGTCGCAGAGATGTTATTGGTTTGCTGGACCCTTTTTGACTGCTCATGCAACTCACACTGTTCTTTCGCGCTATCCTCTCCGGTCTTCTTCTACGAAGCCGGAGGAGCCTCCATGGCATGCTTTTGTGGGGTCCGCGTTCATACTTCTCAATAATCCGCTGAGGAGCGCGTTCTAGCCCAGACATTCCTCACCGTTTAGCAGCTATTGGCGGGAAGTTATAAAGCACAAGTGCCATTGAATGAAGTCCTGCAACAAGAACCCTACGCGGCGAACGTCCTTCAGTGAGGTAGCAATAGAAACGTCATTCTCTGTGTGCTTTTGTATAGAATCGGCTGGGGTATGTTTGCCAACCCATTCCACGTAATAAACTTTATGCGAACTGCTTTAAGAAAGCAGTCCTCCGAGCAGTGTACGCCCCAAGGTAACTGTTGGTAAGGAAACATTGTAAACGTTGTTCGTAGAAATGTTGTGTTCCGCTAAAGTGTCAAGGAAAGAATGTTCCCTTCAAAATCATGTGTTTAGGAAAGCACTTGTGGGGATCACTAGAAGAAAATACGTTTACGTCTTCTTACTTTTATCTAATTTAACAACATTCTAAGAGCATAAATCGAAAACAGTTTCCCGATTCGTTGCTGCTGGAGCTTAGGAGACGCTTTTGAAAGGTTGCGACCATGCGACATCGTCAGTAGGCAGCGCAAGTAGCAGTGGCGTCGTGTTTAGAACATTCAAGAGTGAAATTCTCTTGCTGTATACTAATTTGTAAAGTTGTAAACACGATATTTTAAAAATACTGCATCCTTTATTACCAGCCATAAAGAATTTATCCACATTTACGGAGGCGTGACCACTTCAGTTGTTACAAAAGTAGGATATATGGCTGTTTGTACGTTCCGTACTCAGTTTCCCTGGTGAAATTCACGTTAAAGTTGAAGTCTATTTTCACATGTTTTAAAAGTGCGTACAAGTAATAATACAGAAGGAGGTCCTGTAGTTAAAAAAGTATCTGGAGGGCCTCCTGTGAGAAGGTGCGTAAAAGAAGAGCATTAGAGGAGGCAGCAAGTAAACTATACACGAAAAGAAAACGATCAAAAACAGGCAGAAAGCAATACGTATATGTATATATATACATACGCACTCCTAAGTGAGGAATTCCAAGTGAGGAATTTTCTTTGCACTCTTACCTGTTTCGTATAAAACGTCGAAAAGCCACTCCAGCACAAAAAAATTTCCCACAATGTGATTCGAAATCGTGGCCGGCGGGATACCCGCATTGAAATCGGACACTTTAAGTGTTCAGACAGACTTTTCTTTCGAAGAAAAAAAAGGCGTATTTTTATAACACGTATTCAGTGTACAGGAAAAGAAAAATGGCTGTACATTTTGATACTATTTGTTACAATGTTGGCGACACATTCCCGACTGGCGTATTTGCCTGGTTTAAGGGAAATCAAACTCATACAATATCGAGAAAACATTTACGAAAAAATAGAGGGTATTGAGTTTTATTGCAGCCTCGCCGGTCACTTACTTCAAAGCCACACAAACTGTTCTGTTTCTTTTGTGTTAAAGGCTACCGTCGCACGGCAGCATCGCGCATTATCCCGGGAGAGTTCAGTGTCCCTGTCGGGTGCCCTAAGTGCACTGGCACCTGTCTTCTGGACCAAAAGCGTCCAACTTGCTTGGGGGTTGCAGCACTCTCCACCACACCCACCTACGCTCGCCATAGGAAGTGTATAGGCGAAGTGTAACCACGCATGCGTAGAGCTCCCAGTGCTCTGTCGGAACGCCTAAATTCCCATATTCTATGTCCAGAAACAACAAATCCATGTCCCAGTGGGCGCCTACAAATCACTTTATATCCTCCCAGAAACAACCCGCAGTGTTGCATTCGAGGAACATGTGCTCCCCCGTCTCTAGCCTCCCCCACAAGGGGCACACTACAGCGCGTGGCAGAAAGAAAATACGTTCCTCCTGCCGTGAACCCAACTGTATCACGCCAAAGTGGAACCGGAACAAAATGTGTTTGGACCAAGTCGGAAACGGCATCCCCATGATCCGTTTTAGCCCGCCGCGATTAGCCGCCTCGACTGGTGGTTGTCGGTAGAGAGGTTGGATAAGGAATTTTGTGAAAAGGTCGCGGTATAGCCGATGGCGCTTCACCGTTAGACGACAGTCCCACGAGCACTGCTGTTCCTGTAGGGTGATGGCCCCATCTTCTCGACAGGTTGTATTCACTGGCGTTGCGCGCATGCCGGCAAACCTCTACGTCACTTTAGCAGCGGGGGCGCGCACCATGGTGGCACACGCATCAGGCCGTCCAGCTGAGATCAAAACCTTTACATTGTGGGGAAACACGGGGTTCGTCACTCTAAGCGACGTACCACAGATGTGCCTCTCGGTGGCGAAATGCGCCCTCCCAGCGCATTTCGCAGCGCATTTCGCTGCTCATTTCGCAGCGCATTTTCGCAGCGCATTTTCCATTACGGAACCAGCGTGTTTAGTGCAGTGTTATTTTCGCCATCGGGCGAAAGCAGCGCTACGTGATACTGGTGATACCCTCGGAGGGAGTTCACTTCGGCGGCCCCTTGTCTAGGCGGGCAGCCATTCTAGATTTGGAAGTCGCCCAGATTTCATCCTGCAGGTGTGGACCATCGAGTGCCAGCTCCCGCGCAGCAGTACCAATCTGTCCCCCACACTCCATTCCAGCGAACTCTAAAATGGTTGTAACCGCTGCAGATTTCGCTCCTCGTTACAGCAATTTCGCTCACCTCCACGTTTTGCCATTTCCTTCTGGTTTCTCGTCTCCCAAGCGCACCATGATGCCAGCCAGCAGTGTTCGAGGAGTGTTGTGTGCGACGGGGTCAACCACACTAGTACTACTCTTCTCTGTTTTTCTTCGCCTTTTTAATCTTTACTTTTTATCCTAGCCTAACTCAAAAAAGTCGCTGCTATTATTAATATCTGTGGACGCCACGGCCGATACGATGAATGCGAAGTGCTCGATGGCAAGCAGAGCGCCACCACATAATGCGAATGGAATTAATAATATATTAGGGGCGAAGCTCCTTAAGTCATGGGTCTATCCATCCCTTGTGTCTCGTGGTACGTGACCGCCGAATGCTTTCGGAGATGTCGCAAAGTGGGCCGCGTTGCACGCGCAAGAACCGGCTGCAACCGGCAGCGCAAACTCGGCACCGGGAGCGCGAGCTTTTCTGTGTTCGCCAACGGAGGCGCGAGCGCACGTGCACTGCGAGGAGGAGATCACGCAAGAGATCACGCCACGAACGCAGGCAGTCGTTCTCGGAGATCGAACGAGACGCAAGGACCTTTGCTCGTTTCCTCTCGTCTTGTTCGGGCACAAGTTCGCCCTAAATAAAAGTTCTTTCTTTACCGTTGTGTCCCATCCTACGTGACAAATTGTGGTGGAGGTGCGGGGTAGTCCTCGATGGCGCGGGGTCTTTCACCAGGTCTGGGCCTGGGAGCATTGACTCCGAAAATAAAAGTTGATTGATTGTAGGGTTTAACGCGCCGACGCAACGCAGGCGATGAGGCGCGCCGTAGTGGAGGGCTCCGGATCAATTTTGACCACCTGGGGATCTTTAACGTGCGCCGAAATCTCGTACACACGGGCGTTTTTGCTTTTCACCTCCATCAGAAAAGCGGCCGCCGCGGCCGGGAATTGAACCCGCGACCCCGTGCTCAGCAGCGCAACGCCTTAGCCACTGAGCCACCGCGGCGGGTCCGAAAATAAAAGTTGATTTGTACAATGTACGCACACAGTCTTACGTCTTTCTTAATGATGTAATGGGCGAACTTTCACGGGAGAGTTACGGTTACCGATAATCTCCCCCTCTCGAGCTTCGCCCCACTTATCATCATTCATTCCGTGGATATGGCGTGATTTTTTTTGTTGACGCCACCGCCGAGAATTGGGTTGAAACGAGGCATACAATGCACGCCGGTGTTTTAAGTGCGAATGGACTTCTTAAGCGAGCCTGAAGCGTCCGCCGCCGTCCGCATAGCAACAGCTGCGGGTGCGCGCGCTCCTCGTCTTCCTTGGCAACGGGGAGAGATGGGCGCGCGCTGCCTGGCCGCTGACATGGCACTTACCCACATGGGGGATTGGCCAGGAATCTCCTCGTCTTCCTTGGCAACGGGGGGAGATGGGCGCGCGCTGCCTGGCCGCTGACATGGCACATAACCACGTGGGGGATTGGCCAGGAATCGGGCGTGAGAAGGGCTAATGCAAACGCTTAAAGGAGTACTGACACGAAATTTCAAAGCTGCGATCCGCTCTAGCAATCAAGTACAACGACAACACAAATAGGTGTCTGTGAATAAATGCATCTTTCTTTCTTTGTAGTTGTGTGTGTGTGTGTGTGATCTCTCTTTCGCGAACATTACCGAACCGCGCAAATTCAACTCGTGCATTCGCACTTTCACATTCTTCCCCTCGGGGAAATGCGGGGCATTTTTTTTTTCTATGAGATGAGGGCGCAAAGTGCATGCGTGGGCACAATGGCCACAATCATCGCGGTTTTTCATGTTCCCAAGCTTCGAAATCGCGAGCTAAACCTGTCCGTGAATAACAGCTATACAACGGGACGGCTCGAACACCATGGTGCAGTTGGACAGTTTTGACCGGTCCCTTCGCCGTGCTGGCAGAGCAGAGCTCCGCGAACAAATGGGTCGGTCTGGTCTGGAAAACAAATAAAACGTGGGGCTGTAAGTTTAATACCCACATGGACAATATAAAGCAAACCGGCATTTAGACTCCAAAAGAGATTTGTGCCCCTTATAGGCTCGTTCCAGGACCGCCTGATTAAGACCGCTCGCTGTCGGCGCAATTTGTTCACTGATTTCGTGTCGATGAAGGTGGCTCCCACCGAATATAGGGTAGCAGGGCAGAGCAGACGTGAGATGTGGCGAATACAGCGATGTGACACGTTGTCTAGGGTTGCAACTTGGCCTCCGCGCCGCTGTCCTAGGTCGCCACCTGGCTGCACGGAATTCCTCTAGGGCGATGTTTACATCAAGTAGCGGTCGATTGTATCCTTCCAGCGTGCACCGCAAAAGCTGGGTGGCTTGAAGCCCCACTCACTCAGCGGAAATGTTGGAACTAAATGTTATCATACTTCCGACATGATGAGGCTTAGTTCAGATCCGGAAAAACGGAAAAACTGACATGCCAGCTCCTCAACCTCTCTCACTTGGTACCGAGATGTGCAGGTGACTGCGATGTCGCCCACATACGCTCGCACGCGGAGTGCTTCGTTCCAGACGACGATTCCCCTGATCGTATTATAAGGCGATCATTTGACAGAGCGGTTCCAGATAGACTGCGAACGTGACAGGAGGCACTAGACAGCCTTGGCCGACCGACCTGCTAACCTGGTCCGAGTGTTTCCCCCAAAATTTCACTGCAGCGTAGCAAGTCTCTAGCCATTAGATCATTGTATTCCCTATCTCAGAGTGGTGAAGTAAGGTGAAGAGAAATGCCAGATCGACTTGATCGTACGCTCGTCGGAGTTGTAGTTGTAGTATGGTACTTGGGATCACACCCATCTCTGCGGTCTCACAGGCTGTCCTCGTTAAATGTAAATTGGTGTTTATTTAGCGTCCTGTGAAGCCGCAGGTTTGATGATCACCAGCCACACCTGGTGATCGCGCTGCAGAACCGATATTCCGCCCTTAACGAGGAAGCCGAGCTTACGACACAGGAAGCCAGCGACAACCTTACACGCGTTATCACGGAGTGTTCAGTGGAAGTCGGGGGCACTATGGCTAGACAGGATACTGGTAAACTTTCAGAGGAGACGAAAGATCTAATCAGGAAACGACAAACCATGAGAATCTCTACCGCAGCTGACAGAATAGAACTAGCCGTGCTCTCGAAGTTAATCAATAAGCGCAAGACAGCTGACATACGGAAGTATAATATGGAGATGATCGAATACGCTGTAAAGAATGGAGGTAGCCTGAAAGCAGTGAAGAGACGTCTTGGCGTGGGGAAAAATGAGATGTATGCACTTAAGGATAAGCAAGGCAATGTCATCACAAATAGGGATCAAATAGTCACAGTGGCCGAGGAGTTCTATAGGGATCTGTACAGCAGCCGGGACATACAGGACAATGCCGAACGAGACAGTAGTTCAGAGGAGATAGACATCCCACCAGTAACGACCGAAGAAGTAAGGAAGGCTTTGAAAGAAATGAAAGGGGGCAAAGCACCTGGTGAGGATCAGATAACAGCAGACCTTTTGAAGGATGGCGGAGAAATTGTACTTGAAAAACTGGCAAACCTGTATACGCAATGCCTAATGACCGCAATGGTACCGGAATCTTGGAAGAACGCGAACATCATCCTAATCCATTAAAAAAGCGACATGAAGGACTTGAAAAATTATAGGCCGATCAGCTTACTGTCAAACGTCTACAAGGTATTTGCAAAGGTAATCGCTAACCGAATCTCTGCAACATTAGATTTCAGTCAACCTAAAGAACAAGCAGGGTTCCGTAAAGGTTATTCAACAATGGACCATATTCACACGATCAATCAGGTGATAGAAAAGTGCGCTGAGTATACCGAACCCCTATATATACCCTTCATAGATTATGAGAAAGCATTTGACTCGGTCGAAACCCTAGCAGTCATTCAGGCATTACCGAACCAGGGGGTAGATGAGCATTATGTAAGAATACTAGATGATATCTACAATGGGTCTACAGCTACCATCATCCTCCATAGGGAGAGCAGTAAAATACCTATAAGGAAGGGTGTCAGACAAGGAGACACAATCTCTCCAATGTTATTCACAGCATGCTTACAAGAAGTATTTAGAACGTTGGATTGGGAACAGGTGGGAGTACGGGTTATTGGAGAATACCTCAGTAACCTCAGATTTGCTGATGACGTTACCTTGCTAAGTAACTCGGGGGACAAATTGCAAAGCATGCTTACCGCACTGGGCGAACAGAGTAAAACCGTGGGCCTGAAAATAATATGCAGAAAACTAAAGTAATGATCAACAACCTCGGGATAGCACAGCAGTTTGAAATAGTACAGCATGTTGTTGGGCTAGTTAGTGCAGCATTATGAAAGTAGAAAAAACTGCGCGTAAAAGACAGGACCGTCACAAGTAGACAGGACAAGCGCTTGTCCTGTCAGGACCGTGACAAGTAGACAGGACTGCGCTTGTCCTGTCTACTTGTCACGGTCCTGTCTTTTACGCGCAGTTTTTTCTACTTTCATAAAGTTTGAGATAGGTGGCGAGGCAGTGGAAGTGGTAAGCGAATATATCTACTTAGGCCAAGTTGTGACCCCAGATCCCAACCACGAGGCAGAGATAATTAGAAGGATCAGAATGGGGTGGGGTGCATATGGCAGACACTCTCAGATAATGAATAGCAGCCTACCATTGTCGCTGAAGAAGAAAGTGTATGACAGCTGCATCTTACCGGTACTCACCTACGGGGCAGAAACTTGGAGGCTCACTAAGAGGGTTCAACTTAAATTGAAAACGACTCAGGCGGCAATGGAGTGGAAAATTATAGGTGTAACATTAAGGGACAAGAAGAGAGCGGAGTGGGTCAGGGAGCAAACTGGTGTTAAAGACATATTAGTAGAAATTAAGAAGAAGAAATGGACGTGGGCAGGGCATGTAATGCGAAGGCAAGATAACCGCTGGTCATTAAGGGTAACAGAGTGGATCCCTAGAGAAGGCAAGCGTTGCAGGGGGCGGCAGAAAGTTAGATGGGCAGATGAGATCAAGAAGTTTGCGGGGATAAATTGGTCACAGTTGGCACAGGACCGAGATAATTGGAGAATAATGGGAGAGGCCTTTGCCCTGCAGTGGGCGTAGATAGGCTGATGATGATGATGATGATGATGATGAGCCACACCTCCGAGGGCCATCATGAGGCGTCGAGCTATTATCCCAGCGAGAGTTTTATAGACGGTCGATACAAGTGTGATTGGGCGGAAGTTCGTTACTGCTGGTCAAGCTTTGGAGTTGGTTCCCATAGATATTAGAACGAGGTGACTCTCCCGTATGGAGCGAGGGAGCTGCCATTCCTGCCTTAATTTTTACACAACGGTCGCTACAATGAGGCCCAGCTCTGTCGGAAATACCTGATGAAATCTGGGGATGATGCCGTCTGAACCCGGAGACCTTGTCTGGAGGAGTTTTTTTTATATCGCGGTCTACCTCACATGCGGTTATAGGAGGGTTAATGAGTTCTTTTTGTGTCGCAGGGCACCATGTAGAACGGAGAGAGTACCCCAGGGTACTCTCTCCGGAAAAGCTATTTCCAGACCGGAAAAGCTATTTGCAGATCTCGCAAAAGGCCGCCGCAACTTCCTTCCTTCCCTGTGCGATACCGGCGCTGTATCTGAGCTCGTTGATATTTTCTGCTGGCTATGGGGATCTCGGACAGCTTCACCTCGTGATCGACCCTCTGCTCTGCGGACAAGGGCGCCGCAGTATCGCCACTCCAGCTCTGATCTCTCCCGGCCGCACCTCTTCCGCCTCTCCACCTCTCGCCACCCCTCGCCACTGCCTCCACCTCCGGACTCCTCTCGCCTAGCTGTGGCCACTTCATTAAACCTGGTTTTAAAGCTTTCCCAGGCGCCCTCATCGATTGTGTTGGCTTCCGGGTTTTCCAAAGCCTTCCTCACCCTTTCGGCGAATTGCAGATGTTGGATGCAATTCACGTTCATTATCCAGTAAGTGCTGCGTTTCGTTTCTAAACGAGCTTAGCCTACTCTGTAGCTGGACTACAGCCCGTCGGCACACACGGCGCCTGGAATGACGCTGTAGCTGACTACCCGCTCTAGGAAATCGCCTTCAACGTAAAAATTAAAGCCATTTTACTGAATGTGAAAGCTGTCGGAAGTGCAGAGGAGTGATTCGCCAGAACGAGCTGCAGCGCCGTTATCCGCTCACTGCTGCCACCCACACCATGTCAAATTTCCAACCTTCGCAATGCTCGCGCGCCCCCTGCCTGAAACTGTGCCAGCGGGAGTTCTGTTCTCTTTCTGCTTGTCTCCCAGGACGTGCCGGAACTGCACTGCCACATTTTGCGTTTACTATCGTGAAAACCAACCCAACGGGCACCCTTAACTAAAGGAACGCGGGCGCGGTCTGTTAATTACGTATATATTCCCTCAAATGTACCTATAGATTTATTTGCGCTAAACAACGGGAGGATGTATAACAAGCGCCAGCATTTCACGATTTTTGAACGCTTACGACTATATAAACCCTTTGGCTTTCGAAGCCTCTGGGGTACGCCGGCAACAACAGCGTTACCCCGAGACGCCGCCTTGGTGCTCTATATACTTGGGTCGAACGAGCGAGCTACGACGCCAATGCGAGCGCCTAAAGGGCTCTGCAGTTAAAACGGTCCAGCCGTTCCTGGGACTCGCCCCGCTACCGCGTGGAGCGTGGCGGACCCGGTCACAATCCCGTGTCACATCAATTCTGCCGCGCTCTCGTACGATAGACGTCAGAGTGCGATCCGAGATGTCAGCTTTGCTACAGCTCCCCGCCCTGCCACTGGCACCCTGCACGCTGTTAACATCTTCCCCCAAAAGGATATTGCGGCCACGTTCTGTACAGGGCGAAGAGAAGAAAAAATTCCCCCCACGGTTCGGCTTCGTTGGGGGCATACACACAAAACATAACTGGTGAGCTCACCGCCCAAGGCAGCGTCAACGACTGAGTATCGGCCATCTCCCCCCATTTCCGAATCAATAATGTTACACCATTCCGATTTCCAAATAACAGTGGCCGTACAGCGAGCCCGACTTTAACTTCGTGTGTGAAAACACCAAAAGCCACATCCAAAGCAGCCTACAAAATTTCAGGCGTCATCAGCAGTGGAAATTTCGGTTTCCTGGAGAAAGCCCACATCGATACTTTGATCATTCAATAAATCAAGAAGCCAGCGTCTGCGTTTTGTGGAGACGAGGCTGACTACATTTATGGGAACTGACTTGGAAGGACCATGCGAGAGTAGAAACTGCGGTATACACTCCTCTCCGCCGTCATAGCCTGGCACCCCGGTTTCATTTTAAAATTCTAATCTGCTAAAAGCTTTGAAAGTTAGCCAGAGCAGAGCATCACCGATCGGGAAAACAACGTTAACAGCATTGTTTATTGCTGGAAAGCTACGTGGTGGTGAGACTCGGTGGCGCGCCGTATCAATGCTTCTCGCTCGTGCTTTTTTATGCTTGAATAGTAAAAGGCGGGTTTGTTTTATTTTCCTACTACTCGAATTTCCTTCTATAAACGTGTTCCCTGTAGTAAGTTCCCATGTTAAGCTTTCGGTAATTTGTCCTGATCGGGAGGTCATGAAGTTCACGTTCTCATTGAAGCTATGTCACCAGACATCGGCAAGCTTGAGCATTACGTGCTAGCAAAAAGGCAGTTTTGACCTATGCGGTACAGAATACACAATAAACAGTTCTGCGAATGCCCAGTTCAATTTAAACATGGTTACTTCTGCCCGCGCTACTCCCGCGGGCCGTTGGTCGACAGTACCATCATGGTAATTAGTCGTATCAGAGGGCAGACATCACACGCCCTCCTGGAATTCTATCATGGCTCCGATTTTGTAGCTTTATCTAACTTTTTGCGCGCTCGCTCTACGCCCAAGTGTCTTACAGAGAAGGTTGAACAATGGCTGATTTCTCAGCATGACGTCACTTCACGACTTGAGGAGGAGTGGCTTGGTGAAACCATAACCGAAAATTGATGCATATTTGCTGTTATTGTGCAACAAAATGGCTATGCATGGATTGTTTAATAAGGTTCCACAGTTCTAAATACCCACATAACACAATTTTTTCCCAAATGTCTTCACGAATCCATTGAGATAAAGGCGGGGGCGTAGTTGGGCCATGCGCGTGCGTTGAACAGAACTGCAATTTCATGTACCGCAAAAAGATTAGGTTCACTGCACAAAGGCGGGACAAGCAGGGGTAACCACGTTCTTCGATCTATAAAAATATAAAAATTCTGAGGCACACGCAGCACCCACTCAGCGCCGATAGAAGTGGCCTGAAATCTATCTAAGGTGCCTTCCCCGTGCAGATACCACACTTATGATAAAACTGATAAAGCTACGATTATTATACGGATCATATTCTTGATTTGGATTTTAGTTGATGTATTGACAACAATGACGCTTTTGCTAGTGCACCGAGCCACCACAATAACTATATTTGAAGAGACGCTGCTTCACTAAAGTGCAAAGGCGCACGACTTTATTGATATCGCCGGGATTAGAAGGAGCCAGCCAAATGTTTCTGGCTAATTGAGAATTTTCCATCCGTATTTCTAACATGCCTTGCTTTTCTAGGACGGCTCAGTGTGAAGCGTTTTCGGTTTTGACGACATGAGGTTTTCTAAATTCGCAGTGCGCTCATTTGTGTTTACAGGGCCCCAAGATGAGTTATTTCGAAACCTTTTAGTGATTTCAGAACCACTTCTCAAAATGATATTTCGTTCCGTGCTCATAATGGCTGATATTGCAGAAAGCCTAAAAAAGCAACATTACTTGACTAGCTCAGTGCCACTTTTAAGGAATATGCCGACGTTGTGACTTCTAACAATAATCGCCTATGTTAAAATGCTGGTGCATATTTCTTTTTGTAATATTTGTGTGGCCCTCAACAAACCTTCTCTATGAACACCCTACTTCTTCGGTATTGGTACCCCATCCAAAGCATAGTCCAGTGACGCAATTGCAGAGCAAAGCTAAAATGCGATGCTGCTGGCGTGCGGCTCTTCAGCTCCTAGAGTAGCCCAAAAATGCGGCTACGACATTAAAGGAGTACTGACACAAAATTTCAAAGCTGAGATAACTATGTAAAACGCTTCCTTTTCATCAGGAGATATCTCCCAGCAAGTTTCAACAGCAACCGTTCAGCGAAACATATTTAAAATTCATTTTAATCTTCGCCCGCACGAGAAAACCCAGAGCGGGCCGACGTGACATCATCTGCTACGTGCCCCAAAGTGCCGACGTCGGGGCTCCCGTGACGAAGCCGACGCGCTGGCTGTGGTTGGCGCGCGCTGCTCGGGCGTGTGTTCACGTCATGGTTTTGGGACTGACGTCATGCTGCCCGGGCCTGTGGGGACGGTGAAGACCTCGGCCGGTCTGGGCGCGCGCGTGCGCTCGCTCGCGCGCGCTTCCAGAGAGGCAGCGATACGGCAAGAATGGTGACGCCATGTCATACATGCTGTCATTGCGGCCGCTCGGCCTTTTTTTGTCGAAACCGAAACTGGCACGAATAAACGACGTCGTAAATGAATGTTTACGCTGCGCTCGACCGTCTAATCTGTCATTCTATGATTAGTGGGCTGGTAGGCACGCATAGCAGCGAAAAAAACTTAACACGAAAATTTCGTGTCAGTACTCCTTTAAGGCACCGGTAGCGTCTTATCCGTCTAGTTCTCTTTGTTCGACCTTAATTGGCCGCGGGGTCCTATCTTCTAACTGATTTATCGGTACGTTGGCCCTTCTGCCGACGTTTATCAGTTAGGGCGGTAATTTTTTGTTTGAACAAAAGCCAATTTTCATCAACAAATCTGCTGGGAGCACCACGGGCAAAAATATGGTAAAAGTTTTCGAGTTCAGTATTAATGACATTGAAGTTTGCTTTGCTGTAATCACAGATGTATTTCCTGGATGGCTGCCGGAGGGGAATGGGGATGGACAGGGTAAATGAGATAATACGGTGATCACTAATTCCATCAACACAGGATAATGACTGGGCAAGCTCAGGTTTTGAAACAAGGACTAAGTTTAGAATGTTAGCGCCTCGGGTTGGAGTGGAAACTGATTGCGTAAGGTTTACGTTAAGCGTGAGGTTAAGGAATTCCTTCGCCTGCCTTGAGGTTGCTGTAAGAAAATTCCAGTCTATATCAGGGAAGTTGAAGTCACCGCAGATTATATAGTTAGCGTGCGGAAAACGAGTCTGAAGGTCTAGGAGGACGGAGTAGAGGTCGTCGATGAAGGAACTGTCGCAGTCGGGCGCACGGTAGCAAGCAACTAGAATGTTCGTTGAAGTAGGAAGGGTGATATTCACGCATAGAATTTCGTGACTGGTGTTAATGGGAACGGGAAACGAGGTTACGCAAGATTTTATTAGAACTAAGACGCCGCCTCCCCTCCATCCAACCCTGTCAGCCCGGTAGGTGGCGAAATTTGATTGTGAAGCAGTTCATCGTTGGAGATGTCGCTGCTGAGCCAAGACTCTGTTAGTACGGTGACGTCGGTGTTGCTATCGTCAATGAAGGCTTCCACTATTTCCTTTTTAGGAAGATAGCTCCTGACGTTAGCTAGTGCAACGTTGAAGGTGTGACAAGCTGGTGATGTACAAGGATATGGCAATGACGGGAGAGGATGAGGAGAGGAACACGGAGGGAGGGAAGCCTGCGATGACCACTATGCCTTTAACTCGATTACGGTATCGCTTTCAGCATCGTACACAAACTGCTTCTTGTTCATGTGTAGCCTGTCAAAGCGAATTTTGAATTGATTTTTGTGGGCTCGGCGTAGAGATACAGCTTCTTTCGAGCAAGTCTGACACGTGCTGAGTAATCTTCACGTACTACGAACTCTGTATTTTTAAGCTTGGGCGTTGCAGACAAAATTTTCGATTTATCTTTGAAGCGGGCACGTTTTACAATTATAGGCCGGTTTTTATTTTCTTGAAAGCGGCCTAACCTATGCGCACGCTCGATGTCAGAGGTATTTATGGCTATTTCAAGCTTGCTTGAGCAAAGTTCAACTACCTGTTTTTTCTGATTCTTTACAGCTTTCTTCTTTTGAATCGGCTATTCCGAAGAATAGCAGGTTCGTGCGCCGCAAGCGGTTCTCAGAATCATCGCATTTGTCACTGAGCACTTTGAGTTCGGAAGACAGCTTGGAAATAATTGTGGCAGAACTGGAGGGCAGTATTTCACTTGAGGGTGGGTTGCTGGGGTCGTCAGGCTTTTCGAGCGCATCGATTCGAGATGATAAGAGGGTGACTTGTTCGTTTAGAGCAGATTGAGCAGTGCGTATTTGTTTATTATCTTCTAACATAGACTTGTGGTTTTCTTCTAAGTGGGAAATTAGTGTTTGAAGGAATTTAAGTGTGACAGTTGGGCCGGGGTTTAGTTCAATATCGCCTGAGAGGAGAAGCAGAAGACAGGTGACGAGAGCATTGGCGTAACAACACAGCAGTGATTGGCACAGTAGTCTACGCCATCCATCAAACATGTCAGGGCGGCACGACAACGCTAACAGAAATGGGTCGTTTGAATGGAAACACGTTGATACCGGTAGGTAACTAACCTGCAGTGGGAACGGAAGGTGAATGACCACGTTCATTGCGGTGTCACGCCCCAACCAGGGGCCGGAAACTTCGGCTAGTTTCGGTATCGCAAAATTAAGTGCCGCCATGACGCTGGTAGCCAAGCGAAAATTCAGCAACTAGCATATTTGGCTTTATCTTTTCAACATACCCAGCAATAAAGTAAAGCGATTCCATTGTGTGTAGAAATAAAATGTGTTCTTTGCTGTTTCCTTTTTTGGCACCCTATTTATTTATTTAGTCGCTTCATTCGTTGCGCCGACGGGCGGCGCTTTCGCTCTTATTTCTTCTGCTGCCATCCTGCCCGTCTGCTCCTGCCGCTTTCACTGTGTGCACGTGTAGAAGTTTTGTAGTATGCCTTGAAGGTGAAAATTTTGGTGTTTGTAAGTGCGAACGGGCTCAAAATGTCAGAGAAACTGAGAAAAGGACACAACGCGCGCTTCGATGCTGTGCGGTGCGACAACTCGGGAAGGAATAACACAGCGAAAATTTTCCGCTTCCCAGCGGACGGCATGCAGGTCAGCACACTTTTGATTCAGTGAAAGTTATGAAGAAGCAAGCGCTATCCTTATCAAAAAAGCTGCTGGGCGAACCGAGTCATCTTCTGCTGTTGCTTTACAGTGAATTTCTTTTTCTTTGATGCAACGCATTTGTCTGTAATGTTGTAAGCATGTGAAGCTACTTGTCGGCAGTTTCTCATGAGCCGATTGATGCCAGCGGACACGCAGACGGAAATTTCGCTTCGGTATCGGTTTGGTGAGTGGTTGCTCTTCATTTCCTTTCCACCAGAGAAAAGCTTGGAAGTTATGTTCGCCTAATGTGCCTAAATGCTTCTTCGACGAACTGGTTTGGCTTTAGAGCGTTCCGACGATCAGTTTCTCTGAATGCTTATTAGCACAAAAGAAGCCCCAAAAATTATTTACGTGGCAGCTGACCACTCGCATTCCGTGTTACGAGAAGTTCGAATTACCTGCGCGACGGCCGAGCGGCACTTCGCTTTTCAACCTGTGCTAGTACACATTTTTTGTACCTTGTTTGCACTCTCAATATTTGTTTCGCTTTTACGTGTTTCTTGATATCCATGGTGGTATTTGTTCCATTTACCAAGTATGATGTATGGCGAAATTTCGCAGAAAATGTGCTAGCTATAAAGGGTTTTTTGGGCTAGCAAGTTTGCGAGAATAAGAATATGGACGGTTGTTCATGGTGGCGAAATGAGCTGGTCATCTCACGTAATAATCATTTTATTATTCACAAACGCGTGTTTTTATGAAACATCGTTTCTGTAGAATTGTATTGTGTACAGCAAATGAACGTGGTGACCTCTGCAGCAATTTTGTCTATTCGATGAATTGTACGAAGATTTCTGTATGTTTGTGTAACCGATACAGAATGCGGACATTTGTACTTACTATACGAGATACACAGCTCTGTGCTATTGTGGCATGTATTGAACTTCGCTTGCCATACGTTGCTAATAAAATCAGTGAATAAACCACATTTCCCGCCTACTACTTTTTCTGCCCCAAACAAAATTGCCACGATTCAGGGCGTGCTGCCTCACGCGTATTCAACTAAGAAATATATCCAAACAAATGTTTTGTGCACGTGCTGAGAGTCCAAGCAAATTAGCAACTGAAAGCTGTCGAAAACAAGATGTGCAGCAGCAACCTTATCTGAAAAGCGAAATGCAAGCGGTGTTTGTTCACGCTTGCGGCACACAAAGACAGTCGCGCTCGTTCAGCCCATAGCAGACGATAAGCGGCACGGCGTTTCCTCCTCGCGCATCAACGAAAGCGTTGCCATAGCAGCATCAGTTATTTTTTTGTTGTTTTTTCGGCCTACCAAGCACCAGGGGACAAATTGGCGCTCGTGGCGCAATTATCGGTTACCTGGGGGGTATACCAGCTGACCTAGCCGTGCCCCAACTGACACCCGATGGCCGGTGCATTAAATAGTCGATGTGGATCCCTGGTGGCGATAGTGGCTCTTCGTTGCCAGATAGGGTGGTGCGTCCGAGTCAGAACTGGCAGATAACAGTTGCCGTCGTTGTCGATGGGCGAGGGAGAGGGGCAGGATTGAACGGGCTTGAACGGGCCGGAACAGGGCACCAGAAAAGGGCTGATGTCGCTGTAGGTCAAGGACACTGTTGCCGTCCACAGCAGGAGGACCTGCAGTGGGAACGGAAGGTGAATGACCACGTTCATTGCGGTGTCGTGCCCCCATCTGTATTCGTGGTGACGCAGGCAAGCCTTGGTACACTAATCATTTACGACGACTATCACAGAAGAAAAAACGCCTTTTCCGCACTGCTAAAAAGTCAAAATCTACCAAACGATGGAAAGATTACTTTGCTTGCCTGCGTCAATATACCAGTTCTCTAAAAGGCTCCAAAAAGCAATTTTTTCACACCGATCTTCTAAACATACTTCGATCTAACCCAAAAAAAATTGGAATCTATTAAAACCTGGACTTAATCAGACCCATAACATTTCTTTGATGGCTGCCGACGGTTCACCTGTACCTCTGGAAGTGCGTTCGAATACCATGAACTCGTATTTTTCTTCGGTATTCACTCATGAGCCCCAATCGTTTGTCCCTACCCTTTCCACACCTGAATTCACCCAAATGCCTCCTATCACAATCTCGATGGACGGTATTGCCAAACTAATCAACAACCTTAAACTTTCCAGTGCACCAGGTCCTGATAACATCAACGCGAAGGTACTCAAAGGCACAATCGCTACCTCGAGTCGCATATTGTTTATTATCTTTAACCAATCCCTTTCTACTGGCATCCTTCCGTCTGATTGGAATATAAGTAAAGTAACAACGATATTTAAGGCAGGCAATCGCTCCGATCCCTCTAATTACCGTTCCATCTCACTAACTTGTATAGCTTGTAAATTACTGGAACATATTATATACTCTCACATCTCGTGCCACCTTGAAATCAACCACTTCTTCTACCAAAAACAACATGGCTTCCGGCCCGGGTTGTCATGCGAAACCCAGCTCTTCGAGTTTACTACTGACCTTCATCTGAACTTAGACTCCTCTTTCCAAACTGATGTCGTCTTTTTAGGTTTTTCGAAAGCTTTCGACCGCGTCCCTCACCAAAGACTACTATCCAAACTTTCGTGTCTTCGTCTTGATCCACTAACTCTTTCCTGAATTAGAGCTTTTCTAACTAACCGAAGCCAATTCACTGTCATTGCTGGCCAACCTTCATCCCCTGCTCAAGTGTTGTCTGGCGTCCCACAGGGCTCAGTTCTCAGTCCGCTACTATTTTTAATTTATATCAATGACATTTCATCTGGCATTTCATCAACTATCCGCCTCTTCGCCGACGATTGCGTCATTTATCGCCGAATAAGTAACAACGAAGACCAAATCCTACTACAAAATGATTTACAAAAGATAGAAAATTGGTGCTCTCTTTGGCTAATGACACTCAACTTATCGAAATGCAAATTCATGCACGTAACTCGTAGTCGTTCCGAACTTAATTACACATACACTTTAATGTCAACTTGCCTTTCACTAGTAGAATCATACCGATACCTGGGAATTCTGTTAACAACAAACCTAACCTGGTCCGAACACATACTAAAACTCGTTGCCGAAGCATCCCAAGCGCTTCGTTACATTAGAAGAAACCTTTCACTATCGCCCCCAACCATACGCAAAATGGCATACGAGACATTCATCCGAACAAAGCTAGAATACGCTTCTGCTATTTGGAACCCTCATCAGTCGTACCTACTACACGCCATCGAATCAGTTCAGAACCGCGCAGCCCGATTCATCACTTCTAAATATGACTGGCACCTCAGCGTCACCGACATAAAAGCATCCCTCTCCCTCCCCTCTCTGACAATTAGACGGGAAATCGGACAGATATGCCTCTTCCACAAGCTGTATTATCCCTTTCACCATCTCCGTACTTCCCTCTTGCTCACACCGTCCCGTTACTCACGCCGTCTGTTCAATTCCACGAGAATACAACGATTGCATGGTTCATCTAACGCATTTAATATGTCATTCCTACCACGTGCCATCGAAGAATGGAACAAGCTGCCAGACTCTGTTGTCCGTGAACGGAATCCGACGAAATTCATAGAATTATTATTATCTCACCTTAGACTTTAATTTTCTATAATCCCCAAGACTTGCCGCTGCTGCCTTTTTTAGTTTATTATTATTTTGGTTGTTGTTAAATTATCTAATTAGATTTGTTGTTGTATAAATTGGCTAACGAACCATGTACCCAACCGTATTTCTCTTGTACCACATTTGCAGTACTGATGACTCTGCCCCCCCCCCCTTTATGTAATACCCCTCTGGGGTCCTTAAGGGTTTAATAAATGATGATGATGATGATGACATCCTCCAAACCACGACCGTAAACCACAGAAATCGCCCCGCTCTACCCTCGCCAACGCATAGAACAAGTCCACCGACGGACATTGTTCATTTTTTGCAAATGAAGTTGACCATTTATGCGACATTACTGCTACGAAGAAAACACCACCACGACGGTGCCTCGCGCCCAAGGAATACGTCAAAGGAAGATTTGAGAGCATTTCGCTGCAGCAAATTAGATGCATTAGGCAACGTGGTCGCGTAGCATTACAGACGACGAGGAAGAGGCCTAAACACATCGGTTTGGATAGTGCGTGCTAGCGGCTTGCTGAGAATACCGAGATATTATTTTATACCGTAAATACTGTGCACACCAGGTTTCCAACGTAACAAAAGTTTCACCGTATTTCAAGTCTAGCAAGTGTCGTTTGCTTCGCCGAAGCAAATGACTGCTTTAAACACAAGCATCTTAGATATTTGACAATTTAGATGCAAAGCATGTCTTGCTCCCGACTCCATCTTCCATCGTCCGTCCATCCACCGGCCCAGAAAGACACCGGCAATACTGTCGCTCCAGGAGCCCTTTAAGAAGAAGCGTGCTCGTCTTGTGCCGGCACAGGAAGACACCGGCAACACCTTCGCTCCAGCATCTCATGGTCGGGTGGTCATGTTCACCAATAGCTCAGTAAAGGGAGGAGGAGAGCAAACAGGCACGATGACTGAATTGTAGCGCACCCGATCATGACGTGGGAGATGGTGCGTTTTAGAGAAACAAAATTTATATTCTGTAGGAAATTGGGTTGGGTAGACGCTTTCCAGCCTGGCGGCATGAGAGAAAGCGCTTGTGGGAATTGGACAGAGAACTATTTCTCTATATTCATAATGCTTTCTAATAATCAAGAATATCCCTCCCTCACGTGCAGTAATCTTCCTTTGGACACCAGCCAAAAACATCCTAACCAGCCTATCTACGCCCACTGCAGGATAAAGGCGTCTCCCATTGATCTCCAATTACCCCGGTCCTGGGCTAACTGCTACCAATTTATCCCCGCAAACTTCTTGATCTCATCTGGCCATCTAACTTTCTGCCGCCCCCTGCAACGCTTTCCTTCTCTAGGGACTCACTTTGTTACCCTTAATGACCAACGGTTATCTTGCCTTCGCATTACATGCTCTGCCCAAGTCCATTTCTTCTTAATTTCTACTATGATGTCCTTAACACGCGCTTATTCTCTGACCCACTCTGCTCTCTTCTTCTCCCTTAATGTTACACCTATCATCTTCCGCTCCATTGCCCGCTGAGTCGTTCTCAATTTAAGTTGAACCCTCTTAGTGAGCCTCCAAGTTTCTTCCCCGTAGGTGAGTACCGGTAAGATGCAGCAGTCATACACTTTCTTCTTCAGTGACAAGGTTAGGCTGCCATTCAATATCTGAGAATGTCTGCCGTATGCCCTTCAACTTATTTTTATAGTTCTAATTATCTCTGCCTCAAGGTTGGGATCCGGGATCACAACTTGGCCTAAGTAGATATATTCGCTCATCACTTCCACTGCCTCGCCACCTATCTGAAACCGCTGCGCTATCCCGAGGTTATTGATAAGTACTTTGGTTTTCTGCATATTATTTTCCAAATACAATACCACATTAAGTATTGACCTGACGGGCTTTTTCAAAACAGAATGACCCCGGAGGGTGTTGCCCAGAAAACAACTACCCAGACATTTCTGATAAATAATAAACTTGTCAACCTAACATGTACTCAGCACATGCGGATAATCAATATTTTAATCTTATTGTCATAACCGATCTTTTCTGGCACATTCTTCTCCTTCTTTTTGGTGTTCAGGCCTTTTTATAAAATTCAGTTTGTACCCTCTAGGAACATAACAATTGGAAGAAAGCATTGAGGAAATGCTTGGGAGGTACACAAGCCATTACGTGCTACGTAATGAGAAGAATGCATTGAGCAAATGATTCAGAAGTACACGAGCCATTAGTCTCTGCATAATTGTTTCCCAGATGAGAAGATTTTTAGAGAACTTTGAGCTTCTCAAAAGTTTAACCAAGGTATACCTCCACACTTTAACAGCAGAGCTGCTGCCGGCTGGCCCTGGCGACAGTCTTTTCTGATATCATGTCAGCCTCCCTATTGAGAAGGTTTTTCCTCTGCGAAGAAACCGGTTCCCGCTACAGAAAAATTCATAAAAAATGAAACTAGGTCGTAGAACCTATAGTGTGGCTTATCCTGTTTCTAAAGAAATATCTTCGCAGCAATGCGTTCGTGTTTAGAAGTGAAGCCTGCCTGAAGGGGATCGGGGTTAGCTTGGTCTTCTTGAAATGGCTGTTCCACATTGTACGTCGCACAGTGACGCATCCCCATCCGCGGAGGGACTAATATTTCTTGTGTTGTCAAGAGTGTGCCAAAACAAATTATATGGCAAGTAGCCCCCGAGATGACACTGCCGTTTCACCCAGCTTTATTTACCTTCAACAATTATTTTGCGGGGAATTTGTGAACATTACAGAATTACGGTCTGCCGTAATTGCAAGGCCATCTAAGGTGGGTGGGTGGTTACGTAAATCAGGCGTAACTGTTGTTTTACCAGAACTGTTTGGAAACAAATTATATGAAAATTTACCGATACGACGACAATAATATTGGGCACCACAGGCTCGTTTCTTCACAGATTGAAAAGGCAGTGAATTTTTATTCTACTGTAACAGGGCCTATTTAAACGATACATTTACACAATCAATTCTGTATATCAGCGCTGGCTTATTTATACAAACACTTTGGAGGTTTTATGTTTATTATATGAGGTCACAAAATTCTTGTTTTAATCGCCATGCGGAAGATTAAATTTTACACTTCATCGGGTATTTATTTCAAGACATGAATTGCACTTAATTGGCGTATTTATGGGCCAGCGGGATAAACATGGTTTAGAAGAACACACCCAGCAGCCGAGCAGCTTGGACACAGGCGAAGAAAAAACTTGATCCGCTGGACCGCCTAATGAAATCAATCAGCAGTTTACTGGAAAGAAGTGCACACAAACATACAGGGTGCTACATTGATAAATGAATGTCTTTATACATTTTTTTTTCGAAGCAACCCGCTGCTCCGTTAGCGTCGAACTTAACGTGAAAGCCGAATTTTGTGTTATATTTTGTTACAGAATACCGATTATCTCTCTAGAAAAGGTATTCGCTACCCAACTCCGATATTCTTTTCATACAAGAATGGCAGAAAATATAAAACTCAGCACTGTTGGCAGGTTGGTAACGTTGCACCAAAGGTTTATTTCGTAACCCATTTCCTTTCACGATCACTGCCTACGATCACTCAATCCCGTTGTGTTCGTAAATATAGAAGCAGGGAGAAAACAGTGCACAGAATGATTGAATAAATGCTTCCCCTGAATGCAATAATTAAAAATGACTTTAATAATGAATAATGAATAAAGGTGGGGCTTTTAGTAAAAGCCCCACCTTTTCTGGAAGGTGGGGCTTTCTTCTGCACCTTTCACCTGCGCAGCTTTCTTCTCATTTTCCACACCACAGTGTGTTGTTGACATTTCTGTTCGTAATTTCCTTTGTATGAGCACGCACTGCATTGTGCTCAAATAAAGAAACTTCAAAGTTCGAACTTCGGATCATTGCCCCCGAAGTATCGTAGATAAGCGGCCACGTATAAAGTCTTTATCCCTAGTTCTTCCACATGTGGGCCACAGCTAGCCACACTTTAAGAACACCGTCTTGTAGTGACGTGCCGTATACTCTCAAGCTGTAAAATACGAACACCATGGATGTCACTGCCCGCAAATTGTGTAAACAAATGGCTGAAATCACAAAACAGGTTATTTTTCGCAGCGACATCTTTCTGGGTTGTCAGCAGATGACTAACAGGCAATTTTCTCAGCGTTATTTCCAAAAATATAAATCTCTGTTTTCCTGCTGTCAGGTGTATAGGTGTCTGGTACACGGACCAACATGACAGCTTATCAACAGCGCTAACAAGATGCGGTTGAGAACGATGAATCATTTGCAGACCTTTGCGGACACCATCAATATTTTTAAGTGGGACATCAAGCTCAATAAATAAAATAACTAAAAATGTACGACACCACAACTGTTAAGCACTGCAAAATAAAACGTTTCGAAAATCTGAAAATAGTGGTGGCAAGCGAATCTCAACGATCATTAGCGGGATACATTAAATAAAGCACTTCATGACAAATGTGTCTCAAGACGGGTCTTGTCATTTTTATCAGCTGCTCCTTTAATGCCCGTTTTCGTACATTTTCATCCTGGCTGCGCTTTTATCCTGAGCAGCGTTTTCATTCCGGCAAACGCAAGTTGTCTTGGTTAATTTCCTTTGCATCGGTTGCACGAAAGCGCCGACGATTCAGAAGGAATAAGAAAACACCATGCGCAATTAAACCTGTACCTCGAAATGACACTAAACACTGGAGCCCGTGCCGCTGAATACATGAACAGCGCTCTGGTGAAAGGCTGGCGGGCCCTCGCAGTTTGTGCGGTTGGCGGGCGCATTCCCTGAAAGCGCTTCATGGCGCGGCTGCCTGCTACATTAGTTACGTCACGGAGCATAACACAGTTTTTATCACCCAATTGGGCAGCGAGAAGAAAACGTTTTAATGTGTTCGCTTGGTTTCGCGCTTGATAAAAGGCGTCTGGGTGATCCTTTCTTGTAGCCCAAGGGCTGTCTTTACAAACCCTTCCGTGGAAAGCTGCATGCCCACATGTTATGCCCACCGATATTTAAAATGACGAGTAAAATTTGCGATAGGGTGGACATCTATTATCAGAATGTGCGCGGCCTTCGCACCAAAGCGACTGAATTCTTTTAAGTGCAAAATGCATTTTAAAGCGACCCCCCAAACCCTTCCCACCGCCGGCGGCGGCGGCGGCGCGGCGCCGCAGTCCTCCTCTCCCTAGCAACGGCGTGGAGGGGAGAGGGCGTCGGTAGCAACGGCGCGGTACGTCACTTCACCACGTGACCGGGGGCCCCGCTCCCCCCCCCTCCCCGTGGCTGCGGGGGTGCGCCCGCTCCCCCGCACCCTCCTCGCGCCGTGACGTCATGGTATGACGTACAGCGCGCCTCCTCTCCCCAGCAGCTGCCGCGCGCCTCTCTCTCTCCACCGTGACGTCACACTCTATCCTCTCCCCCTCGCTCGGCCAGCCCCGTGCGCCGCTGTCCCTCTCCCCTTGCGCTCGCCTCTCTCTCAGCCACCTGGCTTGGCGCGCTCGGCGCGGCGTACCCCCTATATATGCAGCGATAAACTGCCAGACCTCCGTGGGTCGGCTCGCGCGCGCTCACGGGCGAATGCCAACGGATTTTAACTTTACTCCCCCTCATAGCATCACCCCGTGCATTCGCACTTAACCATGCTCACCCTCGGGGAAATGCTTGAGAGTTTTTCAAATGCGATTTCTTCAAATTTTCCGATTATAGTTATTTCTGAAACATGGCTTTCTAACGACATTACCTCATATTATTATTTTCCAATAAACTACCAAGTTTTTTGTAAAGATAGGGACTTTTCTGGGGTTAAACAAAAGAGAGGGGGGTGTTAGTGGCGGTCGATGGCACTTTTCAATCTATGCGGCGTCATGCACTTGAGGGCGAAGAATGAGCTGTCTGGCTGAACCTTCGTCTGACTGGCGGTGAGAAGCTTTTGCTAAGGGCGATTTACATTCCACCTGACGTCCCTATACCTTCGTTTAACAAGCTCCTTAGACCTGTAGAAGAAGTTTGCTCATCACACTTGAATCACCAGCATATCATTCTGGGCGATTTCAATACATCTGGGGTAGAAGGGGGACATCTTACCCATCAACACTACAATTATTACGTAGAGCAGAAATCCAGCATGATTTTATACCTCGTAGACTTTACATCCATGGTGAAACCTAATAATATCACAAACAGCTCTCAAAATATATTAGACCTTTGCTTTTCAGACATTCGAAACGCGCGAGTGCTGTTGTCGGACATCTCTTTTGTCAAACCCGACAAGCTTCATCCTCCTTTTCTAGTTTCTGCTCTCGTCTCACCAATGAATTACATTGGTTTGCATAACTTTTTTTCTTCGTATGATTGCTTAGAAATTTAAGAACTCCGTGATTGCGATGTGCAGGTCGAGCGGTTCACTGAAATAGTCAAAAGCGGCCTCGAATCAGTTTACCCAAGTGAAAACCCTGACGTTCAAAACACCCCTTTTGGTTCTCTAATGAACTTCGTACCACCCTTAAGTTAAAAGACCGCTGAGATAGAAAATATAAGAAAACCGGTCTTGATGAATGAATAGAGGACTTTCGCTCTTACCGTAAAACGTGTAAAAGTCCTTATGAGCGGGACCAGCGCTCATGTGTCGATTCTGTGGAGAGCAGCGTTATTCCCAGCCTGGAACATTCTGGAGATATATTTGATCCCTTAACAACAACTCACATGAACAAATTCGTTGTAGCGGCAGCGCAGGCCAACGAGTGTCACGCTGCTGCCGCTGGCACTGTGGTTTGCCGCTACACCATCTTGTTGATTACTCTGGGGAAGACGTTCGTGATGTTTCCAACCATTTTGCAAAGCAATTTACTACTACATACGGCCAGCGCGATGAAAGTGCAATAAACGCCATGTTGAACAGTGTACAGGGTTCTAGCTTGTATAATTGGACGAGCAGTTGGTGCTTCATAGTCTAAGGCGCATGAAACCGTCGCTGTCGTGTTGCCCTTACGGAACACCTCCTGCAATTTTAGACATTCAGCAGAATTTTTGTTCCGGTTTAAATGCGATATTCAATCACTGTCTCAAAACCAAACATGTTTCCTAGTAAGTGGAAAATTTCCCAAGTGCGCCCCAATTTCAAGTCAGGTGTCATGATTAAGAGGGCAAAGATGACGTGTCATAGTAGAGCCAGAGGCCGACGAAGAGGAAGACGAAGAGAAGGCAAATTTCCCGCGAAGAGAGCGGACTAATGACGAGGTGACGCGAGGGAGGCACGTGGAAAATTGACCAATGTGGTGGTGACCCGTGCGGCGGACACGGGCACAGCGAATGCGAGAGTGCCGCGACGGCCGGGCAGAGGCTATTTAATCCCGGGTCACAGGCCGGGGGAGAGAGACCAGAAGAACGCCACAGCAGGAAGGTCAGGTGGCACGAGTCCGAGGAACAAGCCGGGGGTACGAGGCCACGCCATCGACCAGAGCCACGTCAGCCTGGGCCGGAGTGAACCGACGTGGCATCGGCTCCCACTTCCGCGTCGTACCACCAACCTGCGCTTTGGTGGCCCCAGCGGCGACGGTCGGGTGTCTGCGTACAGCGAGCAGGCACTCTCAACTAACGCCTTGGCGGTCCCCACGCGGCGACGTTCCCGGAGTTCCCGGTGCTACCTGCTTCCACGGCGACGGACCCGAGGCCAGGGGTTGCTTCCTGCTACGAGGGCTACCGCGAGGAGTAGCTGAACAGCGGTCCACCGGGTGACTACCACGCACAACTACGTTTGTACCACCACCACCGGCACCGCGGCAACGGACACGACGACCACCAGCGTGTCACGGCCCCGCTACGGTTACGACACGTCAGCGCCGGAGACAGCGGTAGGCCCGTCCGCTAGGGAGTTGGGTTTTAAATGCCCCTTATTGTTAAGATTGTTAACATGGACGTTGTATAGAGATGAACTAGGACTGGTTGCGTTTTTAAAGGACTTCATTGTAGTGACTTTTGGTTTGGTTTGGTGGCTTTTCTGGGTGGCTGTTAGGAATTACTATTTAGGAATTTATTTGGTTGAAGTCTTTGTTTGCTTTGTGTTTATTTTTGCTTAGGGGCTGTAGTTGTACATAATAAATGTGTGCTGTGGTAAACGTGCCAACGATTCTCCAGTGTCCTTTCTTCTGAGCTGGTCGAGACGTGCTACAAAACGTGACAAACATTTGGAGGCCTGCCAGGATTGATTTATCCTCACCAGGATATTTCCATCGGGCCCAGTCACGTGTCTAACCAGCTTGGAGAATGGATTTGAAAGGTTGTTGACGTTGGTTCAAACGCGCGGTTTGAACAAGCAGTTTTTTGAATTGTTGGAGGAAGAATCTCACAAAGAAAACGAAAGGTCAGAGGTGGAGGAAAGAAGGTTTTTAGCAGAGGAGACAAATTTTAAGGCGCAGAAAAGGAGGATTGAGACGAAGAAAAGAAGCATTCAGGAGGAGAAAAGAAGGATTGAGGAGAAAAGAGAGAAATTGAGTTAAAACGGGGCAGAGTTGAAGCGAGCACAATGCAGAATTAAAGCAGTGGCTCGAAGAAGGGATACGCAGAGAGCATGGAACGCGCCGCACGTGAGGCAGAAGGCACGCGGATCGCCGACCGCGATGAGTCACGTGCGATAGAGAGAACGCAGTTCACAGATCACGATGAGGCACGTGACATAGACAGAACGCGGGTCGCAGACAACCACGAGGTCGCAAGTAAAAACGAAGACAACGAAAACAATGGTTTGTGTGGAGAGCTCGCTGAGGCGAAAGGCGCGTTCGAGGTGCGAGGCAGTGAACTCGCTGGGCGTGGCTTAATCGCAGGCCAGGCGCTGAGAGATGGGCGCACCGAGAACACGCCGGGACGGACATCTTTCTGCCGCCTAGTAGCTATACAATTGATTTCAAGGTTTCCGAACGAATAATGATTGAGACCGAGGTACCTGATGCTCCAGGCACGGGTAGGAATTGCATCCGACCAGAAGGCTGGAATCCTGGTCCGTTGGAAATGCCTACGGCTAGGGAGAGTAGCCTCATCCCCGAAAATCCCAGTGCAAAGGGTTCAGACAATGATGCGGAAAGCTCAGCGTCTGAGGTTGTCAACGGGGTTACCAGTGCGCAGACGAATACCGGGATCTCAGACCAACTGGGGCACCGCCCTGAGACCGAGTTGATTGCGCTCGATGAAGAGTCAGGAGTACAGCAGTGTGGCAGAAATGCAGTGCAGGGGCTAGTGATCTCAGCAAAAGGACGCTGGGAGCTTCGAATGAGCTAGCGGAAGCACACTGCTGTAAGGCGAAGCCTACACATAAGCAAAAGAGAAAACAGTGCAGGAGAGCACAGTCGCCCAGCAGTAGTCCGGTTGCGAGAGGCAAGAAACCGAATAAACCAGGAGGCGGCCGGAGCACGTGCGCTTCAACGAACGAGCCAGGGGGACGCGGCCAGGCCATCGACCACGCCTTCCGAGCCTGGGTGGGAGCGGGCCGACTTCGCATCGGCACCGTCATCCTAGGTGCACCACGAACCTGCGCCTTCGTGGCCCCAGCGGTATCGGTCGGGCATCAGCGGCCAGCGTCCACGCTCTGTCGACGTTCGTCTCGACGGCCCCGAAAGGCGACGTTCGGGCCACGCCTACCTGAGACCTCCAGCGGCAGCGGGTACCACGGGGTAGCCACCGAGGAAGCACGCCGCCGAAGGGATGACCGCGCGCGTCGAACGCCGGCATCAAGAACCCCCAGCGATGGCGGCCACCAAGGGGTAGCCACGGAGGAAAGAAGTGAGGACGCGCGGAGCCCACGCCGTCCAAGGAGTGCCGCGCGCATCGAACGCCGGCACCGAAGCGAGAAGACGGCTACCACCGAGTCGCGGCCACGCAACGGGTGCGACACGTCAGCGCCGACGACAGCGGGGTAGGCCAGTCCATTATAGGGACATAGTTGTAGAACACAACTGTGGAGTTGTGGTACAAGAGGAATTAATGAGAACTCGGTTAAAGAGTGTATTTAGAGTGTACTTAGTGTAGGTCGTTATTGTAGAGACTTTTCAGTTTTGATTTGAATTGTATATTCAGCTGTTAATTAAGTAGGGGTTTGTATGTGAGTTGTATTTCGGGATTGTAGAGGCTTGACTGTTTATCGTTTGTGTGTAGTTTAAATATTGAGTGCTTTGCATGAGGGATTTTTTTGTGCGTGCAATCAATGTATGTTGCTAAACACGGCAACGGCTTCCCTGGGTCCATTGGTTCGAGCTGGTAAAGACCACCCCACCATCGGTTCACGTGACATCAGGCACCAAATCTGATGCAAGAAACTATAGAGTAGTTTCTCTGCTTTGTGCTGCGTCCAAGATTTTTGAGACAGCGCTGCGCAAGGTATTGTCAAGCTCTACACAGCAGTTTCTTACAAGTAAACAGCATGGTTTTATGTCAGGAAGGTCGACAACAACTAATCTCGCCTGCTTCATGGAGCAGGCCTCCGCTGCACTTTCCGAGCGGGGCCAGTTGGACGTTGTCTACTGTGGCCTGAGCAAAGCATTTGGTGTTGTATGCCAAGCGTTGTTACTTAATAATCTTTTGCAGTCGGGCATTGATACACCACTCATCGCATTGCTGGGTAGCTATCTAGGCAGTCGGTTCAGTTTCGTTAGCTTAATTGGGCAGACGTCCTCTATGTATAGATCAACAAACGGTGTGCCCCAATGCTCCGTGTTGGGCCCTCTCTTGTCCTTCGTTTTTGTGAACGATGCGTCAGCCGCAAATAAAAAGTCTTCTTTTATTCTCTGCGCTGACGAAATCAAAATATTCAGGCGTATAAAGTACATCGATGACTGTGTTGCCCTTCAGCAAGATATATTCTCCCTTGCTAAATGGTGCTCAGATAACAGATTAAACCTTCATCCTGCGAAAACAAAGGTCGTGTCTTATACCCGAAGAACGAACCCCTTTTATTTCGCTACAGTATTGATGATGGTTTTCTGTCTAGAGTCGATGATAAAAAACCTCGGATTGCTCTTCGACAGCGCCTCAACTTTCTCGCCTCATGTCACTCAACTGACTCGGTGGGCGCTCCGCTCGCTAGGTGCTGTATGCAGGTTTTCACGAGACTTCCATTCTCCTCATTCGTTCCTAAAACTTTTTATAGCACTTGTATTCCTCAACTTGAATATGCCTCTGTCATTTGGAATGGAACCTGCATATCTATTTGTCAACGTGTAGAGCGTGTACAGACCAAACTTTTTATCAATATTTATGTATCGTTTTCCCTCTGCGCCTCTCCCGATAACGACCTCTTTAAGTTACTGGCGAACCCGCTCAGACCTTCTTTTCTTGTACAAACTGCTTCATGGTACAATTTCATGCGCGGAAGTGCTCGCATCAATCAGTTTTCGTGTTCCAAAAAAGCAACAAGGCTTAACACCCTTTCCACACAGCTGCAAACTTAGCATATGTTCTCCTCTTGATAGACTGCAACGCCTATATAATACTCACTCCGGGGAACTCGATATTTTTCGCCGTCTCCTTCGTAACCTGGTGAGACGGGCTGGGACTGCCAGCCAGAGCCAGGGACTCATGGACTAAGAAGTCTCCCCTCTGGTCTGCCTCCACACACGGAGTTGGATTGGGCCTCAATAAAAGTTTAGTCCTCCTGCTCCTCCCTTCGGGGGTTTTTGGCAGGGCTGTTAGCCGTGGCGCGCTAACTTCATTTCGACAGTACTCGTGTTCTTCAGTTATTTTCCTCATGTGTGCGTTGTATTCACAGAGTTTGTTCTTATTTCTTCGTGCCTGATTTTGATGTTCCGGGCGTAATTGTTGTATGTACTAGGACACACTTCTATAGTAAACTCTTCATACATATTTTCAAGGGGACCAGGCATGCCACAGTAACAAATGTTTGTCTAACTTGTCATTTTATGCGAATAGTTATACATATTTCCGTTGCTTTGTTTCGTACATTTTTGTGTAATTGATTATTCATCCTATTGCTATGGTCATTGTACGATGTGTTTTTGCAATGTACCATAATTTACAGTCCCTGTTAGTCATGTAATGTAGTTTGGATACCACTTTTAATTTTATTCTCTGAGGTATTCTAGTTTATTGTTCTTCACTCACCCATCTTTTTTCTTGGCTGTTTATGCATCAGCCGCTGATGTATTGCAATGCAGGCCTTTTTTTCACTCTCAGTGCGCCACCACGAAGGCTTCGGCTGTTCCTGGGCACTTGAATAAAGGTAGATTGATTGATTGATTGATTGATTGGTTAATTGATTGATTGATGGATTGATTGATTGGTTCTATTGATTGATTGATTGATTGATTGATTGATTGATTGATTGATTGATTGATTGATTGATTGATTGATTGATTGATTGATTATTGTCAGCCTTTTTATGTCCACAGCTGGAGGAAAGCATCTCCCATAGACTTGTGGCTCAAAGCGCGGGTCCATAGGTTGATAGTATCTGTTGTTAGCACTATGTGATTAGGTAGCAACTACATCAATTATTTACACATGTGAATTTGTACGGGCGCTATTAATTTGTTACGTTTCAATAGTGTGTTCCGCATTTTGTCTTCACACGAATCCATGGCATATAGCAAACAGGATTTGTTGCACTAAATATACAAGCTAAGCAATTACTGCATATGTTTATGATACAATCATAACTATGATAATTATGACATTTATAATGTTTAATCTACGCTTCAGTTCCATGCTTTGAGTTTCAGATTTAAGTACAAGTACGATATAATCACAGGAGCGCAGTTACAGCTATAAGCTGATAAATAATTAGAGAATTCAGGCTTAACCTGTGGTAGAAATGTATATCAGGTTTTTTTTAATAAGGTTTTTATTGCCGGTTTACATCACCGCCCGAGAAATAATAGAGGAATACATAGTGCGCGAAAGTATACATGCATGAATAATTGTTTAGGGACAATGCCGTGGGATGGCTGCTTCTCTCTGCAGAAATGTATTTTGGAGTAGGAGGAAAAGTGGGTCGCAGCCACCGAACATTATGATCGCGCAAATATAAATATGTATCCTCTTCTTTTAAAATTTGCCTTAACAATTGGTGTGTCACAAGTCGTCTTTGTAAGCCAAAATGAAATTAGAAAGAAATATTCCTAATATATCATCATCAGCATCATCATCGCCAGCCTAAGCTTAACGGCCCACTGCAGGGTAAAGGCCTCTCCATTATTCTCCAATTACCTCGGTCCCTTGTCCAACTGTGACAATTTATCCCCGCAAACTTCTTGATCTCATCTGCCCATCTAACTTTCTCTGCCCGCCTGCAACGCTTGCCTTCTCTAGGGATTCCCTCTGGTACCCTTAATGACCACGGTTATCTTGCCTTCGCATTACTGCCCTGCCCACGTCCATTTAGCTTTCTCATCTTAATTTCTACTAATATGTCTTTAACACCAGTTTGCTCCCTGACCCACTCCGCTCTCTTCTTGTCCCTTAATGTTACACCTATCATTTTCCGCTCCATTGCCCGCTGAGTCGTTCTCAATTTAAGTTGAACCCTCTTAGTGAGCCTCCAAGTTTCTGCCCCGTAGGTGACTACCGGTAAGATGCAGCTGTCATACACTTCTTCTTTCAGCGACAATGGTAGGCTGCTATTCATTATCTGAGAATGTCTGCCATATGCACCCCACCCCATTCTGATCCTTCTAATTATCTCTGCCTCATGGTTGGGATCTGGGGTCACAACTTTAGCCTAAGTATATATATTCGCTTACCACTTCCACTGCCTCGCCATCTATCTCAAACTGCTGTGCTGTCCCGAGGTTATTGATCATTACTTTAGTTTTCTGCATATTATTTCAGGCCCACGGTTCTACTCTGTTCGCCCAGTGCGGGAAAGCATGCTTTGCAATTCGTCCCCCGAGTTACTTAGCAAGGCAACGTCATCAGCAAATCTGAGGTTACTGAGGTATTCTCCATTAACCCTTACTCCCACCTGTTCCCAATCCAACGTTCTGAATACTTCTTGTAAGCAATGCTGTGAATAACATTGGAGAGATTGTATCTCCTTGTCTGACACCCTTCCTTATAGGTATTTTACTGCTCTCCTTATGGAGGATGATGGTAGCTGTAGACCCATTGTAGATATCCTCTAGTATTCTTACATAATGCTCATCTACCCCCTGGTCCGTAATGCCTGAATGACTGCTAGGGTTTCGACCGAGTCCAAATGCTTTCTCATAATCTATGAAGCTATATATAGGGTTCAGTATACTCAGCGCACTTCTCTATACCACCTGATTGATCGTGTGAATATGGTCATTGTTGAATAACCTTTACGGAACCCTGCTTGTTCTTTAGGATTGACTGAAATCTAAGGTGCAGAGATTCGGTTACCGATTACCTTGGTAAATACCTTGTAGACGACTGACAGCTAGCTGATCGCCTGTAATTTTTTCAAGTCCTTTCATGTCCCCTTTCTTATGGATTAGGATGATGTTCGCGTTCTTCCAAGATTCCGGTACCCTTGCGGTATTAGGCATTGCGTATATAGGTTTGCCAATTTTTCAAGAACATTTTCTCCTCCATCCTTCAAGAGGTCTGCTGTTATCTGATCCTCACCAGGTGCTTTGCCTCCTTTCATTTCTTTCAAACCTTCCTTACTTCTTCGGTCGTTACTGGTGGGATGTCTATCTCCTCTGAACTACTGTCTCGTTCGGCATTATCCTGTATGTCCTGGCTACTGTACAGATCCCTATAGAGCTCCTCGGCCACTGTGACTATGCTATCCCTATTTGTGATGACATTGCCTTGCTCGTCCTTAAGTGCATCATCTTATTTTTCCCCACGCCAAGACGCCTCTTTACGGCTTTCAGGCTACCTCCGTTCTTTAAAGCGTATTCGATCCTCTCCAGATATACCTCCGTATGTCAGCTGTCTTACGCTTATTGATTAACTTCGAGAGCTCGGCTAGTTCTATTCTGTCAGCTGCGGTAGAGATTCTCATGGTTTGCCGTTTCCTGATTAGATTTTTCGTCTCCTGTGAAAGTTTACCAGTATCCTGTCTGGCCATAGTGCCCCCGACTTCTACTGCACACTCCGTGAGAATGCGTGTAAGGTTGTCGCTGGCTTTCTCGTTAGTTTGGCTTCCGCCCTTAACGAGGAAGTTTGGCTTCCTCGTTAAGGGCGGAATATCGGTTCTGCAGCGCGATCCTGAATTCTTCTACTTTACGTCTTACTGTTAGCTCATTTGCTGGCTTCTTTCGTATTAGCTTGTTGCGGTCCCTCCTCAAATCTAGCCTAATTCGAGATCTTACCATACGGTGGTCTATGCACCTTACCCTTCCGAGTACTTCCACATCCTGCACGACGCCAGGGTTATCGCATAATATGAGGTCTATTTCATTTTTGTGCTCCCCATTCGGGCTCCTCCAGGTCCACTTCCTACTCTTTACAGAATACAGAATATGAATACAGAAGAAGGTATTCATTCGTAGGTTATTCCATTCTGCAGGCTCAACTAGTAGGTCCCCCCTGCTATTTCTGCCGCCCAGACCATAGTTCCCAACTGCCTTTTCTCCAGCCTGATTCTTACCTACTTCAGCATTGAAATCCCCCATAAATGCGTTTTTGCTTTAGCCATTGCCGATTCCACATCTTCATAGAGGCGTTCCACTACTTGGTCGTCGTGGCTGGATTGTGGGCGCGTAGCACTTGCAACCACCTTGAAGCTTGTACCTCTTATTGAGCCTAATTACAAGACCTGCTGCCCTTTCGTTAATGCTATAGTATTCGTCTATGTTGCCAGCTCTGCTTTTTTTTACTAGAAATCCCACTCCCAGTTCTCTTCTGTCCTCTAGACCACGGTAACATAGGACGTGTCCATTTTTCAGCACCGTAAAGGCTTCGCCTGCCCTCCTAACCTCGCTAAGGCCTATTACATCCCTTTTAATGCCCTCTAATTCCTCGAACAACACCTCGAGACTTGCTTCGCTAGATAAGGTTCGCACGTTAAGCGTTGCCAGGTTCAGTTTCCATTGGCGGCCTGTCCGGATCCTGGGATTCTTAGCACCCTCTGCTGCGTCACAGGTCTGACCGCCGCCGTGGTCATTTGCTTCGCCGCCGCTGGGGACTGAGGGCCGAGGGTTAATGGTGTATTCATGGGAGGTTGTGGCCGTTACTACACCAGGGTGGGCCAATCCTGCTCTGGTGAGGGAGTGCATTGCCGGCAATGGTCGCCGGGGTCAGGCCGCACCCCAAGCCCCTTTGTGCAATTCCATCAATACGCGGATTTTTTTTAATCCGGTGGGAATTGTCCGGCACCGGGATTCGAACCACCGTCCTTCTGCACGCGAGGCGGGTGTTCTACCTCTACGCCATCGCTGCTTGTATATATATATCAGACATATATCAGATATATATATATATATCAGACCTAATATATCAGATAACGCTTATTTCGAATACAGATGCCAGTTTTCACTCAAAACAATCGTATCTGCGCCTGAAAGTAGCAAAAAGGCTGGTATTCATTTTAACCCAAATATACACACGTGCACTCTGATGTTCCAGATCTCGCTTTTGGTTCCAGTGTGCGAGAAATCAGGACCCGGCTCATTTACAACCTCGTTAGATCTACAGCAGCTACCGGCTGTGTCCTGCCCATTTCACCAGCAGGGACTGCGCGGACCTTGGACAGACAAGACACTGGACAGATATGCACTGCATATAGCTGGATACCTAGTTATTACCTGCGGCCATGTGCCATACATTTCTGTATGCGACTAAAAGGGTAAAATATCCAGTTTGGGTTTTTACCGTTAAAAAAAAACTGTGCTCTTTTATCTTGTCTAGTTTGTGTGCACTAGTAAACCAAAACAACGTCATACTTAGAAAAAGTGGTGCAAAAAGAAGTGGAGCCGCATGGCTTCATCAGTCAGAATGAAACAATTGCCCTTTTGATAATGCGGCGGGTTGAGTAACAGACACAAGATCGTGTGCTGGCCATCTGAATATCTCGCACTCGCTCAATTTACCTTGCATGTGCATCGCAACTGAATTTACGCTAAATCGCCCGCCCCACCCACGCACGGCTTTTCAGTCCTCATCAAGATGGCGTCTCCCAGTGCATGTCTGCAACGCGCCGGCATGTTTTAGTACTGCCCCCAAACACCAGGAGTTTGTCCGGTGCTGCGAGCGAATACCGCGTCCCATGCATGGTATAGGAAGTTTTACTCCCCTGGTTTAGCGGAGCCCTCGCATCTTCCTGCCTCAGTCGTAGCTTCCGGATAGCAGCGGTGACGTATTTCCGTGGACGCCTGATGAGCGCGGCTGATAGCGGACGACTAGGAACCACGGGGAATCGGAAAATGAGTTTATTAACGCTATCGTGTTAGTAAAGGCAGAGAAAGAGAGTGCAGGTAGACCTGCCTAACAAAGGGGTTCCGGCAACAGCCTTGTCAAAACATCACCGCATAGAACGTAGCAAGAGGAGAAATGGGGGCTTTACTTAAGCAGTGGCAAAAACACATAAAATTCACTGGAGAGGCATTCGCCACAGCACGTCAATTTCCGGAGGCTTACGGCACGGCGGGCCTTACGGCTGACCGTTTCTTTTCGTGCGGGCTCCTTGAAAGTGGCTGGCGGCGGCTGGTCGCTCCTGGCTGGCGGCACTCGCAGCTGGCGACCCCATCGCTGACAAGCGCCGCTGCACTGATCTAGCGTGCACAAAACTTCTTACGCCCCGTCCATCACACAGTTTTTCCACCATGTGTTCATAGATAGCAAGAGCGGTGGCGCTTGGCAGTTCAAACGGAACACCACGAGCGTTCGCAGGGGAGAATCCCTACAAGAGAGAAATAAACTGTTTACTGAATGGCCGAAATTTACATGGTGAAGTTTTGCCCCTCAACAAAGGGCACAACAATCGCCGGGTGGAGGGAAGATCCAGGAAAGAAGGGGCAGTGAAAGGGCAATAAATTCAATAGGAAGGGCAATACAATAACAGGCCATGAACGGGCTATATACAGACTATATACACACAGACTGTATGAAGACCATATTTACACACACGCGCGCGCACACACACACAGTCAAAAAAGGGAAAAAGAACTCAGGTGATGGGTGTTTTAGCCTTTAACAGTTCAGGAGCGGGTATTGAGGCCCCCCTCCCCGAGGCTGTGGCACGGCACGAGCTCAAGGCGTCCAGGACTAAGGAAACCACCCCGACGACTCTATTTTATATTTGTTTCTCAATAATAAAGGTTTAGTGTCTCTCTCCCTGAGGTATGTGATGAGGAGCCTGAAGGCCTCACGGTGCAGCATGAGGGGCCCACGAGGATGAAGGACGTCCTCTGCAGTGCTCGATGGTAGTACAAGCGACGGTACCCAGGCAAGTTTGTGCCGGGCAACAGCACACGTAGGGCAGTCGCAGAGTACGTGCTCCAAGGTCTGAGGGTCCAGGCAGTGTGCACAGGTTGGCGAGGCCTTGCAACGCTACTTGTAAAGGCATGCTGCTGTGTTAAAACACCCGGTGCGAAGTCGGGGGAGGTGGGATCGCTCCGTTTGTGGTATCCGACGAGTAGAAAAGAGCCACAGTACATCACCAGAAACCACTAGTCGGCAGCTGAGGCGTGGTGCCGCCACTCACTTGATGACATCCCTGGCTACATCCTAGTACACCAGGTAAATGCAGACTGGGGCTATGAGGGAATCGTGGGCTTTGGCCAGCTCATCTGCCGCCTCGTGACTTAGTATGCCAACGTGGGCAGGCACCCACGGCCATATATATATATATATATATATATAATTTATAAATAAATAATATTAATATATATATATATATATATATATATATATATATATATATATATATATTTAATATTAAAATATTATAATATTTCAGGGAAATGGAATGAGGGGTCCGTGGTCAAACAGGACAGAAAATAAGGGTTGGCAGTCAAGAAACTAGGAGCCTCGGAAAGGCAAAGGGGAGGTTGTGGTGGGTCCATAGGAAGAGATGAAGAATTTTTTTAGTCGCAAGACAGTGGTATGAAAAATGGATGCTCCGCCGGGTGGGTTCTGAACCCACGACCCTCCAGATAACGGTCTGGTGCGACTCTAAAAAAATTCTTTCCATCTCTTTCTATGACACACCCACAACCTCCCCTCCTTTGCTTTCCGAGGTTTTCTTGGACTGCCAACCCTTATTTTCTGTCTATATATATATATATATAATATATATATATATTATATATACTACAGAGATGACAACGAGGATGCGAACAACGAACCGTGGTGCACCGTTCGAAGACGAGGAAGCTTGGCAGCCGCACAGCAAACGCCGGTTCTTTCTCATGGCTGACATCTTTTAAATAGTGAGAATACATCGTTCACCCATCTCGTGATTCCCGTCCTTTGTCATGCCACCACCACGTAACATTTGGTGGAGTGTGCGGGATGATCACCTTCATCCTGGCCCCCCAGCATCGCGCCGTCTTGTCTCCTAAAGCGATCTTATCCAGGCTCTTGCTCGGCGTCGGCATGTCCCAGCCCCGGTGAGCCATCACGACATCTGTTCCCAATCCTTGCCCCCAGCCTATGACGAGCCCAAATCTGCCGAGACGTGAGAAGCCGCGACCTGACAAGACGACGATGCCATCCCCCTGCCCGTTCACCGGCGCGTCTTCTCAAGGGCTTTGGACTTTGCACCACGTTCGTTGTTCGAAAATGAGGATCTCATTGAAATAAGACAGAAATAAGGGTTGGCTGTCAAACAAACCTCGGAAAGCTAATGGGAGAATGTGGTAGGTCATTGAAACAGATAAAGAATTTGCGTGGGCACGGATTCCACCCGGCGGGCACTTTTTCTTCATTTTCGTTCTGTCTTTCCAAATTCTTTAGCTGCTTCAATGACCTACCACATACTCTCCTTTGTATGGTACCGACACGCTTAATTTTGAAACTGTCATAGGTACTGACACGCTTCATTCTGTTTTAAGCACTGTTCGCCGAATTGAAGCAGGGCAAGAAGCTATATTGATGGAACTAAAAGGTGTTAAGGAAAAGCAAAAATAGGCCGATACCCAAATAAAACAAATAACTTATAGTGCATCTACCCTTGAATCAAGCCTCGCCTCGTTAAATCCCACCACACCCAGCCCAACTGACAATGCCTTTTTCACCATAACCAACCAGCTTCATAGCATACAATCTAGGTGCGAAGATGCTGAGACTAGGCTACGACGACCAAATCTGTTATTTTTTGGTGTTGAAGGCGAAGACTATGAGGACTGGAACAGCTCTGAGGCAAAAATTGTTAAATTCTGCTCAGATAAACTAAACATTACAACCAGTTCTGCTCCATTCGAACGTGTTTAAAGGGAGGCTGGGTAAATTTTCTCGTGAAAGCCAGAGGCTCATAATAGCTAAGCTAACTTACTGTAGTGGTAAACAATGTGTTCTCGGTACGGCGCGCCAGCTGAAAGCAGCAACGTTTGCCATTCCTGAACATTCATTAGCAACGGCGGAAAGTGAGGAAAAGGCTGGTCGAGTTTCACAAAATCGCAAAAAAAAGCCTTCCCTTTTGGCAGTCGATAACCAACGCATGGATAAGAAAACATTTGTATTTTACTCCTGCTTCCAACTCCGTGGTGCAGTCGTCAATATAGTTAAAGAAATGCGCATCCCCACGTGCTCAAAATCAGAAACAAAGATCTGACGTAGCACCATCACTAACGCTATCCTACACTAACATTCGAAGCCTAATGCTGAAGCGCGAGCAAATTCTTTCGCTTATTGACAATAGTAACACAGATGTTCTCCGCTAACAGAAACACGGTTACAACCAAAATAAACAGCAGTAAATTTTTGATACTAAGATTTACAATGTCAATGTTGTATGCTGACGACTGTGTCTTTTATCACGGTATAACTAGCCCGCATGATACATGCCAGCCTTCAAAACGATCTACATTCAATTTAACGCTGGTGTAAAACTGGAAAATGCTTTCAATGCAATGAAATGTCAGCACATTACTTTTTGGCGCACTCGTAAACCCATTTTTTGAAATATGTCTTTAACAATGTGCTCCTTAACACAGTTACAGATTTTAGGTACCTCGGCATTTACTTCTTATCCAACCCCTCCTGAAAAACACAGGTTTAACACGTTTGTTCTTCTGCCTCCCGTACGCTTAACATTCTTCGGCGCAATTTCAGGGCTGCCCCAACAAACTGAAAGAATTTCTTTATTTCACCCACGTAAGGTCCATCCTGTACTACGCCTGCGCCGCTTGGGACCTGCAACTTGCCTACTTATGCGAAATGTTGGAACGTCTACAAAACCGTGCCGCCCGTTTTGCAACGGGTGATAACAATTTCCGATCTAGTATTACATTACTTAAAAACCAGCTTAACTGGGAATCCCTAAGAAAACGCAGGCAGCATGTCAAACTTAATTTGCTTATCGTATCTATTTTTTAAAAACTGGCAATAATCGTGACATCTTTCTCTTTACCCCACATTTTGTATCTAGACGTTGTGCCCATAGTTGGAAAATTCGTGAAATACTTTGCCGTACCAGTGTTTTCAAATATTCGTTCTTTCCTCGCACCATTAGTCCTGTCGAAGAAGCTGCCAAGTGCGATAGTTGATTGTACCAGTGACGTGCTTTTTAGTAAGTATCTGTTAAACTTGTAGTTTTGTTTTTACTTGTGTGTTAGTGACGAAGTCCAACGATGTGTTTAGACTGCATGCCACCTGTATATGACCACCTGTTCAATCAACCCCCTGCTGTAATGCCATCTTGGCGCTGCAGGAAACTACATAAATAAAAATTGTCCACATCTTTCCGCGGGGGGAAACCATGGGGTGATGCGACGCATCTCGGTGGTGCTTGCTACGGTTGCGCCGACCATCGCGGTAGCAGACCTGTTAGTCTCCACTCAAATCATCGGTGGTCATCGGATGTCATCGGAGCGGCGGCGGTGGAGCGACTGAGCGGAGCGGCACAGTTATCGCGTTTATATGTACCGCGCGTTAACGGTGAGGGGAATGAGAGAGAGTAACGCATGCGCATGTGTTAACCGAGCGCTAACGCGCACTGACGCACAGCTGGCATGGCGAGGGGAGCCAGCGCTAACGCAAGATGGCGCTGCGGTGAGAGCGGCGTTACCGCGAAGGCTGGCGTGGCGAGGAGAATGGGGGAGAGGCGTGCGGACTACGGATGGATGGAGGGACAAGACGAGGCAAAGAGATGCGTCGCATCTAAAATAAATAACAATCGACACGACTGCACCGACGAAAGAGGGGGCGGAGTGCTATTGGCAATTAGAAAAACTATACCTTCATTCCGTATCGATAGTAACAGTGAACTCGAAATCACCTGGGCCGCATGCTCAACCACCCTTGGTCAAATACTGATAGGTGTCTGCTACCACCTCCGGACTTTTCCAATTCGTTCATGGGACAACCTCGCAACAATATCACTATTGCCACCCAGCGGTGTAAGTTTTCCAATATTTACCTTTTAGGCGACTTTAATTACCCCCTTATTGACTGGCCTAATCTATCATCGTCTTGGCGTACATCACTTAAATTTATCAGCCTGACATTAGACTTTAATTTCTTCAAGTTATTCCTGAACCTACTAGGGGTTGTAATACTTTAGACCTTCGTTTAACTAGCTCCCCAGATAACGTTGGAAACATTTTATTCATTAACGGCTTGAGCGTCCACAAAGTACTCCAACCACCCATTTATGTTCCATCAACCTTCCGTGGTTCCACAATAAAAAAAATTCCAGATTACAATAAAGCTAACTATTTGAATATGAGCACTGAACTAAAGGTGTTTCTTAACGAAGCTTTTTTACCTTTGTTCTCTAGACGATGTGTCGAAGAAAACTGGATACTTTTCAGAAATAAAACGTCAGCGCTGATTGATAAATATGTTCCTCTCATCTCAATAAGTAATGAGAAAACTAACCCGTGGTTTAATAAGCATCGTAAACGTTTGAGGAACAAAAAGAAACGCTTGTATTTGAACGCAAAGCGTGCTTTCAGCCCAAGCTCCTGGACAAAATATAAAGAGTGACCCACCGTGGTGGCTCAGTGGCTAAGTCGTTCTGCTGCTGTGTACGAGGTCGCTTGTTCAATTCCCGGCCGCGGCGGCCGCTTTTCTGATGGAAGTGAAAAGCAAAAACGCCCGTGTGTACGAGATTTCGGTGCACGTTAAAGATCCCCAGGTGGTCAAAATTCATCCGGAGCCCTCTACTACGGCGCGCCTCATCGCCTGCGTTGCGTCGGTGCGTTAAACCCCCACAATCAATCTATCAAATGTAAAGAGTGTCTGAATAACTACACGTCTGCTATCACCGCTGCTAAGCACAAATCCTTTCACTGCGACTTGCCTTCAATTCTCAAATCTAATTCGAGGAAGTTCTGGGACACAATTACTCCTCGTGAAGCCGATAATAACATTTCTTTAGTAGGGGACAATCAAATGCCTCTTAGAATCGATGAGTGTACGTAAGCATTTAATACGTATTTTGCATCTGTTTACACGCGGGAAGATCATTCCACCATCCCCATAGATCAAGATTTTGACTGGTCATTCATGGAACCCATCGACATCACAGTACAAGGAATCGCATCACTAATTACTAACCTAAAAACTTCAACATCCACTGGCACAGATGGTATAAATTCTAAGGTGTAAAAAATACGATATCCATTTCAAGTCAGATTCTTTTTTACATCTTTCCACAATCTTTATCATCCGGATAGCTACCCAACGTCTGGAAAACTGCTAAAGTGGTTCCGGTATTTAAAACTGGCGATAAAACTTCCTCCGATAAATATCGCCCCATTTCACCAACTTGCATTTGTCGCAAGTTTCTCATGCACATCATCGCCTCCCACATTTACAATCACCTCGAGTCTAACAATTTCTATTTCACTAATCAACACGTGTTTAGAAAATGCTTCTCATGTGACACTAAACTAGTTGAATTCACGACTGACTTGCACTTAAACATGGATAGCAATATGCAAACCGATAGCAATTCTTAGCTACTCTAAGGCTTTTGATCGTGTCGCTCACTGCCGCCTCATCTCTAAATTATCATCCCTTCAATTAGACTCTGTTACACTATCATCGCTCCGTAACTTTTTGTCTTTACGCCAGCAATTTACATTAGTCAATAGCTTCAGCGCCCCCTTCACTAACGTCACATCGGGCATCCCTCAAGGTAGTGTTTTTGGCCCTTTGTTCTTTCTAATTTACGTAATGACTTACCTACTGATATCTCGTCTTCCATGCGGCTTTTTGCAGATGATTGCATTATACATCGTCCCATTAGTAGCAGTCACGACCATATCACCCTTGAAAATAACTTAAACATAATTTATAATTGGTGTAACACCTGGCAGATGACCTTTAACTTATCTAAGTGTAAAACTATTTCTTTCTCTCGCAAGCGAAATAATTCTAACCATACATATGCTATTAATACCACTGACTTGACAAGGGAAACGTCATACAAATACCTAGGAGTACACGTAAAACCTAACTTGTCATGGTCGTCTCATACAATCACAGTCTGTGCCAAAGCATCAAAATCTCTAGGTTATCTACACTGAAACTTCTGTAACGCACCTACTGACATCCGTGAATTAGCCTATTTAACTTTCGTTCGTCCACAATTAGAGAATGCTTCATCTGTATGGTCCCCACATCAAGCTTATATAATAAGAATAGAATCAATTCAAAATATAGCCGCGCGCTTCATATCTCGGAATTATGATCACCAGCCTAGAATTACCCAAATTAATATAGATATATCAATTCAGCTGTCAGAAACTCGCCGCTTCATCGGCCTCTTCTGTCTTCTGCACAAACACATAAATTCAGCTATGCTATCCCCATTGCCTCTGGAAGCACCTGTACGCATGTCAGCGCGGCTTCATAACCAATTCCGTTTCAAGCGATTATTTGGTAAAGCTCCTTTCTTCAAATTATCTGCCCTGCCACGTATCATTTCATTGTGGAATGATCTTCCAAGTGCCATCGCCTGCTTATCGAACCGTGATGCATTTTATAAGCGGCTCACCAGCCATGTTGCTTAAAACTTACTTGAAGATCCTAGTCTTGTCATACTGTCAAACGTTTTTTTTTTTTCTTTTATTTGTTTAACATCAATATATAGCCTACTTTAAGTGTAAAAACACTGGCTCATAATTGTATAATGGTGTCATACAGTAATGTTTTATGCCATTCGCGATGCTTATGTTTTACGTTTATAACCAACTTGATACCAACATGTTCATTATAACCTGAATTACCAAATTCGTGATGCTTCCTTGTTTACATTCTTCACCCCAATGAAATTTCGGTGGTCTGCTATGTGTATTTTTGTTTTATTTTGTTCCCCCCCTCACGCAATGCTCTTCGGAGCTTGTGAGGTACCGTGAAATAACAAATAAATAAATGAGCCTGCTGGGCCAAATACTGAAGAAATATTGAAGAAGTGCGCCGTACACCAAATTCAAAATTTTTGGCTAAAGGGGAATAAACGGTGCGGGATGGCAAATTAGTTTTAAACAGTGTCAGCACGGGAGATAATGTCATAATCCAGCGCGCTTCTGCATTCTCATCCTGCTCCCGAAGTGCCGTAAAAGTAATTTTTCTGCCCTTTATACACGCCATGAACTGCTGGTCAAAGTCTGCATTATCGTATACTGAACCACTGCGGCGTACAGTACATGCTCAGGCTCCCAGACAGGGGTTGTCACATTGAACTGCGAAAATTTCCCGTTCAGCATATTTGCTAAGCTCTAACAAAAAACTGGACAGAATTGCTTGGTACAGGGTCGGCAGAATCTGGCCAGGAAAAGATCAGCGGCCTTAGCCCAGACATCACTGGCGGCCGTTACGAAAAGAAAGGGCGAGGGCAGCACTGCTGATATGCGTCATTCCAGACATCCTACAACCAGTGCATCTTGCATTACTCAGCCTCCCCAAGTGCAGAATTCCTCACATTTAAACAATGGGAACCTTGGAAAGAAAAAAGCTGTCGTCAGCGCTGAGGAACCTGGACTCTCGGCGGCCATTTTCGGAGGGGAAGATTCTGTGCCACTGGCCTTCTCAGTCATCCGCTCAGAAGGCGACTGAGGAACTATTACGTTTTCTACGGGCGACGAACTTGAACACTAGGCTATAGACTGAGAGCCTCCAGTGTCAATCACTGTCAGTGCCTCAGTGCTGGGCATACGTGTCAGGTCCAACTTTTTCTTTTTTTCCTCTCTCTTTTTTGCCCATTTCCCTTTCCCACGTGCAGGATAGCAAACTAGGCTCTAGCCAGGTTAACTTCCTGCCTTCCTTCTACATTCTTCCTTCCTTCCTTGGATAGCCTACCCAAATAATGTTACAAAATTAACTGAGAATAAAAAAACAAGATTCTGTTCCCGATTCACAACTCAAGAAGAGAGGGAGGACTTGACTTTATGGGTTATAATGAAAATGTATGACAAATCAATTGTGCAGAGAAATATGAGAAATTTAAACATAAAAGGAAGCGCGTTTGGGTTCAATATTGTGTGTCTGCTTGCACGAGTGCATTCCGTGTATGCCAGGATAGAAACAGTAACTGCAGTTGTCGGGTCATGAAAGACCTACCCGGGCTAACAGTGCACGCCGGTCTCCGCAACTGGGATTAGAGATCAAATAAAACTTTACACATTAATTAGGCCAAATCTACCGCGCTCAAGAATACCTAAAATTGCAGAATGTATTACCAATGTAGCCAGCTCAAACAGTGCTTACCGGTCCACTCATAGATGCCAAAGATGTTTTTGTACGCTTCATACGAACGCAAGCTACAGGGAGGCCCGGAACAGTGAGGAGGCTTTTATTTCTCCTCACTTCTTGCTGTTCGACATGCTACCAGGAGCATTTGCAGGTAGCGTTGTGCCCGAGTGGCAACAGCGTATGGCTCGAAATTAAGCCGGTGTCATCCAATCCTTCCGAGACATTCTTCACCAACCGTTTTCCCTGCCCAGAACTCGACGAAGTATGTCACATTCAATTTATTCATGCACCTCCTGCACCTTGTGCATAGTCTCAGCTTAGAAATCAGTGGCATGGATGAGCCTCTGGTTGATCGGCTGTGCCTGGATTTTGTGGTTTCCTTAACGTGCGTAATCTCACTCATTACACCCTAATCCCGACCATAGGGAGCTTAAGCCATGGGGAGCTTAAGAGGGTTCAACGCTGGTCGACCACTCTCGAATGTCGTAGACGCTCGAGTAACGGCCCGGGGGGTTTTAAAAAAAGGTCCCCTTCACCCCGAGTAGTTCCCAGTGGCGCTGGCTACCACCCCAAGTGTAGGAAACAAAAATACCTTAACATGAATACCCGAGAAAGTGGGGGAAACGCCCCGCCGGTAGCGTAGTGGTTATCGCACCAGACCGGTATTCTGGAGGTCGTGGGTTCGGATCCCACCTGGCGGGCATTTTTTCTGCACTATATTTCTTTCTTTCCAAATTCTTTATCTGTTTCAATGACCAACCACATTTTCCCCTTTGCTTTCCGAGGTTTTCTTGACTGCCAACTTTTATTTCTGTTATTTTTAACGAGCCCCTCATTTCGTATTCTGATTCGCTAAATGCATAGCGAGGGCCTCTGTTCTGGCAGTCTTGGTGACATAGGAAGCTTAAGAGGGTTAAATGCTTGTCGGCCACTCTCGACATGTCGTAGACACTCGAGTCACGGCCCAGGGGCTTAAAAGAAGGTCCCCTTCACCCCGAGTAGTCCGAGTGGCGCTGGCTACCACCCCAAGCACAGGAATCCAGAACGTGGAGGGGAAAATCGCCCCGCCGGTAGCGTAGTGGTTATCGCACCAGACCGGTATTCTGGAGGTCGTGGGTTCGGATCCCACCTGGCGGGCATTTTTCTCCACTTTCTTTCTTTTTTTCCAAATTCTTTGTCGGTTTCAATAACCTACCCCATCCTCCCTTTGCTTTCCGAGGTTTTCTTGACTGCCAACACTTGCACTCTTTTGTCGTATAAAACGTCACAAAGCCACTGAAGCAAAACAAAACGTTCCCACAATGTGATTTGAAATCGCGGCTGGCGGCATACCCGCATTGAGATCGGACACTTTAACCATTAAGCCAGACTTTTTTTCGAACAAGAAAAAAGGGTTTTTTTGAATAACACGTATTGAGTGTACAGGAAAAAGACACATAAGCTGTATATTTTTGATACTATTTGTTACAATGTTGGCGACACATTCCCGACTGGCGTATTTTCCTGGTTTAAGGGATATCCAACTCATACAATATCCAGAAAACGTTCACGAAAAATAGAGGGGATTGAATTTTATTGCAACCTCGCCGGTCACTTTCTTCAAAGCAACACAAGCCGTTCTGTTTCCTTTGTCTTACCGGATACCGTCGATTAGTAGCATCGCGCATGACCCCGGGAGAGTTCAGTGTCTATGCCGGGTGCCCTGTGCGCACTAACACTGCCCTCTGTCTTCTGGACGAAAAGCCTCCACCTGGCTTGGGGGTGGGAGCACTCTCCACTGCATCCACTTACGCTCGCCATAGAGAGTGTATAGGCCCAGTGTAACCACGCATGCGTAGAGCTCCCAGTGTTCTGTCGGAACGCCTAGGTTCCCACAATCTATGTCCAGAGACAACACATCCATGTCCCAGTGGGCGCCTACAAAACACTGTACTCGTCCCCAGAAACAGCGCGCGGTGTTGCATCAAGGAACATGTGCTCCCCTGTCTCTAGCCTCCCCACAAGGGCGCACTACAGCGCGTTTGCAGAAAGAAGCTACGTCCCTCCTGCCGTGCTCCAAACGGTATCACCCCAAAGTGGAACCGGAAGAAAATGTTTTTGGACCAAGGCGGAATCGGTATTCGCATGATCCGTTTTAGTGCACCGCGCTTAGCCGCCTCGACTGGTGGTTGTCGGTAGATAGGTTGGAGAAGGAGCTTTGCGAAAAGGTCGTCGCATAGCCGATGGGGCTTGACCGTTAGACGACAGTCCCACGAGCACTGCAGTTCCTGTGGGGTGACGGCGCAGCGATTTGAATACAGGTTGTATTCGCTGGCGTTGCGCGCATGCCGGCAATCCCGTGCACCACCTTATTAGCAGCCTGTACGTGCATCATGGTGGCACACGCATCAGGCCGTCCAACCGAGATCAAAACCCTTACTTTGTGGGGAAGCACGGGTTTCTTCCTTTCACTCTAAGTGACGTAGCACAGGTGTGCCTCTCGCCGGGGGAATGCGCCCTCAGCTCTCACGTATTTCGCAGCGCGTTTTCCATTACGGAGCCAGCGGATTTAGTGCAGTGTTGTTTTCGCCATCGGGCGCAAGCAGCGCTACGCGATACGCTCGGAGGGACTTCGTTTCGGCGGCCCGTTGTCTAAGCGGTCAGCCACCCTAGATTTGGATGTCGCCCCGCTTTCACCCTGCAGGTGTGGGCGGTCGAGTGCCAGCTCCCGCGCCGCAGTACCCTTCTGTCGCCCACACTCCATTATAGCGAACTCCAAATTGGTTGGAACCACTGCAGATTTCGCTCTTCGTCACAGCAATTTCGCTCACCTCCGCGTTTTACCATTCCCTTCAGGTGTCTCGTCTCCCAAACGCAGCATGACGCCAGCCAGCAGTGTTCGAGGCGTGTTGTGTGCGACGGGATCAACCACACAGGAAGTACTTTTTTTACTCTTTCTTTGCCTTTCTAATCTTTACTTTTTATCCTAGCATCACTTCAAAATGTCTCTGCTATTATTAATATCTCTTGACACCACGGCCAAGACAACGAATGCGAAGTTCTCGAGGGCAAGCAGAGCGCCACCACATAATGTCAATGCAATAATTAATATATTTGTTGACGCCACTGCCGAGAATCGGGTTTAAACGAGGCATACGATGCACGCCGGTGTTTTTTTTTCTGTGAGATGAGGGCGCAAAGTGAATGCGTGGACACAATGGCCACAATCATTGCGATTTTTCATGTTCCCAAACGACTAAATCATGAGCTAAACCTGTCAGCGAATAGCAGCTATACAAAGGGGCGGCTCGAGCACCATGGAGCTTTTGGACAGTTTTGACTATCCACTTCGCTGTGCGGGCAGAGCAGAGCTACGCGAACAAATGGGTCGATCTGGTCTGGGAAACAAATAAAACGCGGGACTGTAAGTTTATCATCCACATAGACAAGACCCAGCCCGCCGGAATTTAGACTCCAATAGAGATATCAGCGCCTCATAGGCTCGTTCCAGGACCGCCAGATGAAGACCGCCCGCTGTCGGCACAATTTGTTCACTAATTTTGTGTCGATGGAGGTGACTCCCGCCGAATATAGGGGATCAGGGCAGAGTAGACGTGAGATTTGGCGACCACGGCGATGTGACACGTTCTCTACGGTTGGCACTTTCGCCTCCGCGCCGCTATCCTAGCGCACCACCGGCTCCACGGAATTCCTCTAGGACGATGTTTACATCAAGTAGCGGTCGATTGTATAATTCCAGCGTGCACCGCAAAAGCTGGGTGTCTTGGAGTTCCACTCGCCAAGCCGAAGTGTTGGAACCAAACCTCATCATCCTTCCGACTTGATGAGGTTTAGTTTAGGCTCCAGAAAAACGTCAAAAGCGGCATGCCAGCTCCGCAACCTCCGTCACTTGGTACCGAGAGGTGCAAGACGACTGTGATGACGCCCGCATACGCTCGCACGTGAGTGCTTCGTTCCCGAGGACGATTCCCCCTGATCGTATTAAAAGGCGATCATTGACAGAGCGGGTCCAGATACAGCGCAAAACAAGACAGGAGACATTGGGCAAGCCTTGGCGGACCGACCTGCTAACCTCTTCAACTGGTCCGAGTGCTTCCCTCAACATTCTACTGCAGCGTAACAAGTCTCTAGACATTCGATCATGTTTGTCCCTACCAAGTGGTGAAGTAAGGTGAAGATAAATGCGCGGTCGACTTGATCGTACGCTCTTCGGAGGTCTAGTTGTCGTCAGGTAGTAGGGATCACGCCCACCTCTGTGGCATCACAGGCGGCCCTGATTAAATGTAAATTGGTGTTTACTGAGCGACCTGTGAAGCCTCAGGTTTGATGATCACAAGCCGCACCTCAGAGGGCCATCTTCAGGAGTCAAGATATGATCCTAGCGAGAATTTTATAGACGGTCGATACAAGTGTGATTGGGCGGAAGTTCATTACTGCTGGTAAAGCTTTGGAGTTCGTTCCCGTAGAGATTAGAACGAGGTGACTCTCCCGTATGGAGCGAGGGAGCTGCCATTCCTGCCTCAATTTTTTAACAACGGTCGCTACAATCAGGCCCAGCTCTGCCAGAAACACCTCATGAAATCCGGGGATGATCCCGTCTGAACCCGGAGACTTATTCTGAAGGAGTTTTTTTTTATTTCGCGGTCTACCTCTCATGCGGCTATATCCGAGTTAATGAGTTCTTTTTGTGTCGTCGGGCACCATGTGGAACGAAGAGTACCCCAGAGGGAATGCAGTCGGGCGTCGGTCCAGGCCGGAAACGTTATTTGAAGACCTCGCAAAAAACCGCCGCCACTTCCTTCCTTTCCTGTGCTGTACCGCCGCTGTATCTCACCTTGTTGACGTTTTTGTGGGCGATGCGCTCGCTCTCCGCAGGATCGGGAGATCTCAGACGGCTTTACCTCGTAATCGACACTCGCTCTGCGTACAAGGGCGCCGCAGTATCGCTCTGCTCATCTCTTATCTCTCCCGGCCGCACCTATACCGCCTCTGCGCCTCTCGCCACCTCTCGCCGCCGCCTCCGCCTCCGGACGCATCTCGCCTAGCTGTGGCTACTTCATTAAACGTGGTTTTAAAGTTTTCCCAAGCGCCCTCGTCGACTGTGTAGGCTTCCAGGTTTTCCGAGGCCTTCCTCACCCTTTCGGCGAATTGCAGATGTTGAATGCGATTCGCGTTCATTATTCAGTAAGTGCTGGTCCTCGTTTGAAAACAAGCTTAAACTACTCTGGAGCGGGATACCAGCCCGTCGTCACAGGCGGCGCACGGAATGACGTTGTAGCTGACTGCCCTTATGACGCTGTAGCTGACTACCCGCTGTAAAACGTAACGTAAAAATTAAAGCCGTTCCACTCAATGTGAAAGCTGTCGGAAGTGCAGAGCAGTGATTCGCAAGAATGAGCTGCAGCGCCGTTATCCGTTCACTGCTGCCAACCACAGCATTTCTAATTTCCGCCTTCGCCGTGCTCGCGCGCCCCCTGCCTGAAGCTGCGCCAGCAGGAGTTCTGTTCTCTTGGTACTTTTTTACCCACACGTGCCGGCGTTGCACTGCCTCATTTTGCGTTCACTATCGTAAAACAAGCAACCCAACAGGTTGCTTTTACGCGGGGCGCTGCCGGTTAATTACCTATATTTTTCCATCAAATGTGCCTATAGTTTTTAATTGCGCTATAAACAACGGAAACATGTATAACAAGCGCCAGCGTTTCACGAGTTTTGAACGCTAATGCTATACGAACCGCTTGGCTTTCGAAGCCTCTGGAGTACGCCGCAAACAAAAGCGTTTCCCAGGGACGCCGCCTTGGTTCTCTATATGCTTCGGTCGAGCGAGCGAGCGAGCTAGGACGACAAGGCGAGCTGCTAAAGTGCTCTGCAGTTCATACAATCCAGCCGTTCCGGGGGACTCGCCAGCCACCCGCTGAGCGTGGCGGACGCGGTGACAATCCCGTGTCACATCAATTATGTCGCGCTCTCGTAAGACAGACATCAGTGTGCGAGCCGAGACGTCAGCCTTGCCACAGCTCCCCGCCCTGCTTCTGGCACCTTGTACGCAGTTAAAACCTTCCCCCAAAAGGACATTTGCGGCCACCTTAAGTACAGGGCTAAGAGAAGCAAAAAATTCTCCCGAGGTTTGGCTTAGTTGACGGCATACAAAAAACAAAACGGGTGAGCTCACCGCCCAAGGCAGCGTCAACGACCGAGCATCGGCCATCTCCCCCCAGTTCGCAGTCGATAATGTTACAGCATTCCGATTTCCAAGTAAGAATGGCCGTACAGCCAGCCCGACTTTGACTTCGTGTGTGAAAACACCAAAAGCCATGTCCAAAGCAGCGCACAAACTTTTAGGCGTGATCAGCAGTGAAAATTTTGGTTTCCTGAAGAAAGGCCACATCGATACTGTGGTCATTCCGTGAATCAAATCCAGCGTCTCCGTTTGGCGGAGACGAGGCTGACTACATTTATGGGAACTAACTTGGAAGGACCATGCGCCAGTAGAAACTGCGGTATAGAATCCGCTTCCGCCGTCGTAACCCGGCACACCCGGTTTGATTTTATAATTCTAATCTGCTAAATGTTAAACGTGTGGCGCCAACCTTACTGTTGAGCCCCTCTTCAGTTAGCCAAAGGGGAGAATATTCAAGGGGGCAATAAAGTTAACACGATTGTTTATTGCAGGAAAGCAGTCGACGTAAGTGGTGGTGAGACTCGGTGACGCGCTGTATCACTGCTCCTCGCTAGTTATTTTTCTCCTTGAAGAGTAAAAACTGGTTGGTTTTATTTCCCGGCTACTCGAAGTTCCTTCTATAACGTGTTCCCTGAATAAATTCCCATGTTAAAGCTTTCGGTAATTCGTCCTGATCTCGAGGTCACGAAGTTCACGTTCGCGTAACTCTCATCGGAAGCTATGTCATCAGACATCGGCAAGCATTACGTGCTAGCAAAAAAGCCTATGAGACTTATGCAGTACAGAATGCACAATAAACAGTTCTGCGAATGCCCAGTTCACTTTAAACATGGTTACTTCTGCCTGCGCTACTCCCGCGGGCTGTTAACTGACAGTACCACCATGGTAATTAGTGGTATCAGAGATCAGACATCCCACGCTCTGCTTACAAATTCTATCATGGCGCCGATGTTGTAGCTTTATCTAACTTTTTGCGCGCTCGCTCTACGCCCACATGAACAGAGAAGGGGGAACAATGGCTGGTTTCTCAGCATGACGTCACTTCACGACTTGAGGAGGAGAGGCGTGGTGAAACCGTAACCGCATTTCGATGGCTATTGCTGATATTGTGCAACAAACGGCTTATGCATAATTTGTTTATTAAGGTTCCACAGTTCTAAATAGCCACATAACACAATGTTTTTTCCAAGAATCTCTTCACGACTCCTCTTCGCACGACAACAATGACGCATTTGATAGTGCACCGAGCCACCACAAAAGCTATATTTGAAGCAGACGCTGCTTCAATAAAGGGCAAAGGCGCATGACATTTTTCACATCACTGGGATTAGAAGGCCCCAGCCAAACGTTCCTGGCTAATTGGGAATTTCCATCCTTATTTTAAACATGCCTTCCTTTTCTAAGACGGCTCATTGTGAAGCGTTTTTGGTTTGACGATATGAGGTTTTCCTAAATTCGGAGTGAGCTCATTTGTGTTTACAGACTACCAAGATGAGTCATTTCAAAACCTTTTAGTGCTTTCAGAAGCACTTCTCAAAATGATATTTTGTTCCGTGCTCATAATGACTGCTATTGCAGAAAGATTAAAAAAGCAACATTACTTCACTAGCTCAGTGCCTCTTTAAGGTATCCGCGACGTTGTGACTTCTGCCTATAATCGCCTATGTTAAAATGCTGGTGCATATTTCTTTTTGTAATATTTGTGTGGCCCTGAACAAACCTTTTCTATGAACATCCTACTTCTTCGGTATTCGGTAACCCATCCAGCGCATACTCCAGCGACGCAATCACCAGAGCGAAACTAGCAGCCATGCTGCTGGCATGCGGCTCTTCAGCTCCTAGGGTAGCCCAAAAGTGCCGCTACGACATGAAGGCAACGGTAGCGTCTTATCCGTCTGGTTCTCTTTGTTTGACCTTAACTGACTGCGTGGGCCTTTCTTCCAACTTATTTATCGGTACGTTCGGCCTTCCACCGACATCCCCCAAAACCACGACCGCACCCCACCGAAATCCCCCGCTCTACCCTCGCCAACGCATTGAACAAGTCCACCGACGGACATTGTTTATTTTTGGCAAATGAAGTCGATCATTGTTGTGACATTATTTTTACGAAGGAAGCACCACGACGGTGTCTCGTTCAGAAGGAATACGTCAAGGAAAGACTTGAGAGCATTTCGCTGCAGCAAATTGGATGCTTTACACAACGTGGTCGAGTATCCTTACAGACGACGAGGAAGAGGCCGGAACACATCGGTTTGGAAAGTGCGTGCTAGCGGCTTGCTGAGAAGACCGAGATGTTATTTTATACCGTAAAAATGTGCACCCACGTTTCCCACGTAACCATATTTTCACTGTATTTCAAGTCTTGCAAGTGTCGTTTGCTTCACCGAAGCAAATGACTGCTTAAAACGCAAGCAGCTTAGATCTTTGACATTTTCTCTTAAAATACACCACGTCAGTTACATTCCAGGTGTGTAATTACAGCGTCTAGCGAACATACAAAAGAAACAAAACTATATAACCTAACGCATAATTGCTAATCTATGCCGCTACCCAGCGCAACAAACCGCTTAAGAGACGAAAGAAAGGGATACACAGAACCGCTGCTGTCTCCTACTTTGCTTTTTTGTCAGTTTGTGCGTACGGTGGTGGTACCGAAACGTATACTCGGTAGGGACGGAAGATAGGGCTAATTATGTCTTGGACATGCTCTTTCGAACGTGTATAAAACCCGTTTTACTCTCCGCAGCCCTTAATTACCCCGTACAAATTATCCTCCTTTTGTCTATGTCGACTTCTGTGTGTTGTTCTTATTGTGAAGAGATATGCTGTCAGACGGTTTAGGTTAACTGTGGCGTAGTTAATTAACGGCGGTTACTTCGATTCGTAAGCCTTGCGTTACCAGTGTCGTTGGTAGCAAACCGTGTCGCGTGTATCCTCTACACGTATATAGCAACGTGGAAGCTTGAGCGAGTTCGTGATACATGGTGAACCACAGCGCGAACGACAAGACACCGGACGATAGCAAGAGGCGCCTCTTGTGCCCTCTTGCTATCGTCCGGTGTCTCGTCGTTTGCGCTGTGGTTCAACGTCATATGGGTCTATGCTACACGGACATTAACCTCCGAAATCAAGACCGCTTGTATTTCTTATGGAAGCGGGCACCTCACAACACGTGTTTGGCAGATGTGTTAAGCTGTGTTTTCTCTTCAACAATACCCGCCAAAGATAAAGCGAATTGCTTTTTAGTAGAGCTTGAATAGCTTCACTTAAGGCCTCTCATGGTGTTCCAATTGACCTTTTGCCTCACGCCACAAGTTGCTTTTTTTTTCTTTCTGACATCTTCTCTAAATCGGAGCTTCGCTGCTGCGGTTCTACGTCACCAGGCAAAGGTGAACCGAATTTTTTGCCTGCGCTTCATCAATCAGCACTGGCTGGGCCGTCTGTGCATCCGTTTCAGCGCAAGCGAACCACGTGACTACGCCAGGATTCAACAGCCGATTTACCGCTGCTTCAGCACTCAGTCTCACCATCGACGGGGCGTCCGTGGGGCTGCGTATGCGTGCCATTTACCGGAGCCGACAAGATAAAGCCAATCACCGAGACATTATCGAAAGAGGGCAGCCTGCAAAATTGCTAGCAATGACTGTAATGATTGGCCCAGGATTGCAGAGGAATCCCGAAACGTTGGGGGGGGGGGGGGTTGGAGACGGCCTTGCAGTATGCGTAAGCGCGTGCACCAGGTGTTCTACGCATACATGTCACTGTACGGTGCCCTGCTCCGACCCCTTGTTTCTGCGTCGTCGTTCCAACACGCTCTGCCTGCGCGGGCTTCGTGCAATGCTTAAGTCACTTTACTCCACCCAGCGCTACGTCACTTTGGCCCTTAGTCTGCAATTTTCCTTTCTTATGGTTTTAAATCCGTTTGCGTGGCCACTCTCTTACATGGCTATGCTAACACAATGCCAAACGTATACAAAACACTGCGCGCATAGTCTGTTTTCGCTAGCAGTAACTATGTTCCGGAGTGTTAAGGCTGAGTCATTTTTTGCTTTTATTACCACAGTCATAACAATGGTGTGAATCTGTCTCAAGTAAACAGGTGTAGCAGAAAGCTTCGTCTCGCAGGCAAAATGGGGGCGCGGCCTTTCTATTTCAAAGCCCAAGTGACAATTTGGTCATCTCTGCCCGAACACAAGCAGCTACCGGTGTCCGGGTCAGGCTGGTGGTCATGTCACAAGCAGCTCGGTAAAAGGAGGAGGGAGGAGGAACACGGGCACGATGACTGAAGTGCGCACACCCGATGATGATGTGGGACAAATGGGTCATGGTTTGGGCCTGTTGGTGATGCATAATAGGACTGAAAGCGCCAAATTAGACACGGACGAAGAAAGGGACAACAGGACGAGCGCTCGTCCTGTTGTCCCCTTTCCTTGTCCGTGGCTCAATTTGCGCTTTAAGTTCCCATGATGTAGGAAATGGTTCCTTCTGGAGAACAAAATTTACATACTGCCGGGTATTGAGTTAGGTAGACGCTTTGTAGACAGGTGGTATGACGGAAAGTACTTGCGAGAATTGGACCGAGAATTTTTTTCTATATACATAATGTTTGCTAATAACCAAGACTACGCCTTCCTAGCGTGCAGAGCCTCAGAAAACCTGCCAGTGAGAAAACACCCTAAATATAGACAAGACGGGTTTTTGCAAAACAGAATGATGCCAGTGGGTGGTGCACAGAAAACAAATCCTGAGACATTTTTGATAAATAATAAACGTGTCAGTGCTAGCGGCTATTCTCCACACGCTGATAATGAATAATTTCATCATATTGTCACGAACCCATCTTTGGTGGCACCTTCTTTTTCTTTGGTCTTCGCGTTTTTTTATACACTTCAGCAAGTTTGTACCCTCTAGGAACAAAACAATTGCAAGAAGGCATTTCGGAAATGCTTGGGAAGTACACAAGACATTACGTGATACGTAATCGAGAAGAAATCATTCGAAGCAAATGATTCCGAAGTACACGAATCAATAGTTGCTATATAATTCTTCCATACATGAGAAATTTTTAAGAGAAATTTGCGCTCCGTAAAAGTATAGCAAGGTATACCTCAACACTCTAACAGCAGAGCTGCTGCCGGCTGGCCCTGGCGATAGGTCTTCCCTTATATCATGTCAGGCTCTCTCTTGAGTAAGTTTTCCTCAGCGAAGAAACCGGTTCCCGGTACAGAAAAATTTATGAAAAATGAAAGAAGGTTCTAGAACCTCTAGCATGGCTTATACTGCTCCTGAACAAATATCTTCGCTGCAATGCGTTCATGTTTTAAAATGATAGTCTGCCTGAAGGGGATCCGGGGTTAGCTTTGTCTTGAAATGGCTGTTCCACATTGTACGTCGCACAGTGACGCATCCCATCTGCGAGGGAGTAATATTCTTGTGTTGTCAAGAGTGTCCCAAAACAAATTAGTATGGCAAGTAGCCGCTGAGATGACTCTGCCGTTTCACCAGATTTATTTACTTCAACAATTAGTTATTCGCGGTGAATTTGTGAACATACAGAATTACGGTATGCCGTCATTTCAAGGCCATCTAAGGAGGGAGGGTGGTGACGTAAAACGGGTGTACCTGTTGTTTTACCGGAACTGGTTGGAAACAAATTATATGAAAATGTGTCGATAGGACGACTGTAACATTGGGCACCACAGGTTCGCTTCTTTGCAGAGTATAAAGGCAGTGTATTTTTATTCTACTGTGACAGTGCTTATTTAAACGATAAATCTACACCATCAATTCTGTATATCAGCGCTGGCTTATTTATAAAACAAACTTTGGCAGATTTATGCTTATTATATGAGGTCACGAAATTCTCGTTTTAATCGCCATGCGGAAGATTAAATTTTACACTTCAGTGGGTATTTATTTCAAGACATGAATTCACTCAATTGACCTGTTACTGGGCCTGTTGGAAAAACATGGTTTAGAGGAACCCACCGAGCAGCTGAGCAGCTTGAACACAGGCAAAGTAAAAACTTGATATACTGGGCCGACTAATGACACCAGTAGTTTACTGGAAAGAAGTGCACACGCACATACAGGGTGCTACATTGATAAATGAGTGTCTTCATACATTTTTTTCGGAGCGACCCGCTGCTCTGTTAGCGTCAAACTTAACGTGAAGGCCGCATTTTGTGGCATATTGTTAAAGAATACCGATTATCTCTCTAGAAAATATATTCGCTACTGAACACAGGTATTCGTATCTGACAAGAATGGCAGAAAATATAAAACTCAGCACTGTTGGCAGGTTCGTAACGTTGCATTAACGGTTTATTCTGCAACCAATTTCCTTTCACGATCACTGCCTGCGTTCAATCTATCTCGTTGTGTTTGTAAATATAGAAGCAGGGGAAAAGCGGTGCACAGAATGATTGAATAAATGCTTCCCCTGAAAGCATTACTTAAAAAATGATTTTAAATGAATCATTGTTGCAGCCGGAGCCTCGTAGATAAGCAGCCAAGTATAACAGCTAGACGCACTTTAAAACAACCAGTTTTATAGTAACGTGCTTTAGTCTCAGAAACTGTAAAATACGAAGACCACGGATATCAATGCCCGCAAATTGTGTACACAAATGGCCAGACTAACAAAACAGGTTATACTTTTTCGTAGCAAAATCTTTCTGGGTCGTCGGCAGATGACTAACACGCAATGTTCTTGGCGTTTGTTCCAAAAATATATCTGTTTTCCTACGGTCAGATATTTAAGTTTCCGGTACACGGGCCAACATGACATCTTATAAACAGCGCTAAAAAGATGCGGTTGAAAAAGATGAAGTGTTTGTAAAACTTTGTGGGCACCAGCAATATTTTCATGTGGGAGATCAAACGCCATAAATAAAATACAAAAAATGCATAGGACCAGAACTGTTAGGCACGTAGGGCCCAAAATTCAAAGTAAAACGTTTTATAAGTACGAAAACAGAGGTGGCAAGCGAATCTCTATAATCATTAGCGGGATACATTAAATATAGCACGCCATAACAATTATGCTGCATGAGCGGCCTTGTCATTTTTTTTTTCAGATGCTTCTTTTTGTCCGAATTTATCCATTTTTATCCAGGTAGCGCTTTGATCCCGACCAGCTTTTCGACTACGGCAAAAACAAGTTCTCTAGGTGGATTTCTTTTGCTTCAATTGCACGACAGCACTAACGCTCAGGGGCAGAGAGAAAATATTATCCGCAGTTAAACATAAACAAACAAAATAACTGCAAAAGTACGACACCCGAACTTTAAAGCACGTGGGCCAAACTGCAAAATAAAGCAAGGTTCGTAAATCCGAAAACAGATAGAGCTGGGCATACGGATCTAAGTGATCATTAGCGGGATACTTTAAATAAAGCACGTCATGACAAATGCGTTCAGAGAGGGGTCTTGTCATTTCTTTTCCAGCTGCTCCTATTTATGTCCTCTTTCGTACTTATTCATCCTGGTAGTGCTTCGATCCTGAGCAGCGTTTTGATTCCGGCAGACACAAGTCCTCTAGGTGAATTTCCTTGGCATGGATGGCACGAAAGTTCAAACGCTTCAGAAGCAGCAAGAAAACATTATGCATAGTAAACATGCATATTTAATTTACTTACGGATTCATTCTATTGAGGGGGACCAGCCGCGGTGGCTCGGTGGCTAAAACGTTGCGCTGCTGAGCACGAGGTTGCGGGATCGACTCATGGCCGCGGCGCCCGCTTTTCTGATGCAGGTGAAAAGCAGAACCGCCCGTGTGTACAATATTTCGGCGCGCGTTAAAGATCGCTAGGTGGTGAAAATTAATCCGGAGCCTTCCAATACGGCGCGCCTCATCGCCTGCGTTGCGTCGGCGCGTAACCCTACAATCAATCAATCAATCGTACTATTGCGGCAAACAAACTGAACTTTAATTAGACATAAATGTTTGCCAATGAAAAGTTCTTAATTATGTTGCTGCTTGGCGTTTAATAGAACACTGTCTCGTCTACGTTGATCATAGTCAAACAAAAGAAAGATAGAGAGAGAAACGTTTATTTTCAGAGCATTTATGGTGTCATTTTAGAGTGGTTCCCTCTTCCCAGGAAGCCATAAGCTGTTTTTGCACTGGCTGCCTTCTCGGTGAGTAGGAGCTGGTCCGATGGTCCGAAAGGCAGGGGCTGGGCAGCAGCGTCTCCCACTGCCTTTGAGGATTAGGGATACGGGAAGGAGCGGTGGGTGCTTGTTTTTTCTACACTGTAGGATAATATGTCTGAGAGTACCAGGTGCTTGGCATTATTTGCATTGTGCTGGATATTAGGTGGGGGATATCCGGAGTAGCCTAATTCGATACGGAAAGGTGTTGGTTTGTAGGAATCTAAGTGTTGTTTCTTGAGATCTCATGACGTTTGGGTGACGTAGCGGGAAAGTCCGTCGATTAGGCTTGTAATGTTGGATTATTTTGTGGTATGTTACAAGAGGGATAGGCTTCTCCACATCCTCCGAGTCCTCGTCGGCAAGTTATCGGGCCTTTTGGTGGGCAAATTCGTTGCCCTCCATGGAAGCATGTGCAGGCGTCCACACAATCCTTACTTTTATGTAGGGGAATTTGGTTGAGAACATGTGGTGCGTTGTTGGTGCCACCCAACCCGACCTGAAGCTCCTGCACGCTCCCTGGGAGTCTATTACGACCACCCGTGGCTTTCGTCTGCAGTGAGGGCGAGCGCCACAGGTAGCTCTTCCGCTTCTTTGGTCGATGCAGTTATTACGCTGGTGACTACGACTGTCTTCGCTCTTCTACCACGGATTGCGGCTGCATCCGTGTAGACCGTTTTCGGGAGGGTGCCGTATTTTTTAATAAGGCTTTCGCTCCAGCTTCTCGTCGACCGGAGTGGTGAACCGGGTGCATGTTCTTTGGCAGTGGGTTGGATAAGATATTACGCCGCCACCGCTCAGGAAAGCTGCTTCTTCGGCTTAATGTCTGGAGAGCTCCATTTGAAGCGGTTCAACAGTTTTTGACCGGTTTTTGTCATTGCAAGCCGTGATCTCTAGCTGCAGAGGTGGCCCTCTATGAGCTCAGTCCACCGTGTTGTGCAGACGCATGCGAAGGAGCCTATCGGTTGACTCGCTCATGGGGTTCCCAAGGGCTTGTTTGGCGGCTTTATAGATGAGGGTGTTACGTTTATCCGTATCTGTCTTGGTTAGAGTCATTTAGGTCACTGAGTATGTCAGCCTCGATAGAACAAAGGCCTGGATAAGATGGATGGTATCGTCTTCTTTCATGCCCCGGTGTCTATTTGTGACTTACGAATCATATGCACAACTTGTTCGGGCGTTCTGCTGAGGCACTGGAGCATTATGTCCCATTTTGCATCAGCTTTCACAAAAAGCCGGGGTTCCCTGAGTGTGCTGCAGGGCATAATTGTGGGTCCCTCTAAATTGATTTCGACGCTGTCCTTGTCATTTTTGTGCGACGACGCCGGGCCACCAAGAGTTCTCACTTCTCTCGGGGAACACTCCAGTCCACTTTCCTTTGCGTACTGCTTTACAGCGTCGGCTGCTTGCTGCAGACAGTCTTGAAGTCTACCGATTAGGTCAGTGCCAGTCCAAATTGTTATATCATCTGCTTAGAGCGCATGGTTTAAATTTGGAATACTCTCCAGCCTTGCCGGTAGACCCAGGAGCGCGATGTTAAATAGGAGCGGGGAGAGGACCGAGCCTTGAGGTGTACCTCGACTCCGAGGCTGGTGGGAGCTTAGGTGATATCCCCGGTTTTGAGTGTGGCTGTGTGGTCTGAAAGAAAGTGCTACAATGCAGTTGTATGTTTTCTCCCCGCAACCGGTGCTGTTAAGGTTTCGTATAATTGCCTCGTGCGAAACGTTATTAAAAGCCCTTTTGAGGCCTAGCGCTAGTATTGCTCGCAGGGATTGTAGGGTGGCGGGGGCGAAGATTTCTTCTTTTAGCTGAATCAGACGTCCTGGGTTCCAAGATCCGAACACGGTGTCTGGCATTTGCTGGGTTTCATCCAGATATTGCCGCATAAGGTTGAGCTCAAACCTTCCATCCCCTTTCCCACGCACGATGTGAGGGATATTGGCCACAATATCAATGTGCGGGGAATTTCCTGGCTTGGGAATAAATCTTATCTCTGCTGTTTTCCACTGTTGCGGGATCTTGCCTTTTGTCCAACAAGTCATTTAAAATGCTCCAAACAAGAACCTCGAGAGTGCTTCGTCTCCAGTTTGGCTAATAGTTGTAGGAGGGATGTTAGGGTCCTGGAGCGCTGTTTGCAACTGTTTTTCCAGCAAATTGCAGCCCCGGGAGTCGTACCGTTGGGATCCGCTGTTTGTCGAGGTCCTTCATTTCGGCTTTCTGTGTAAGGTAGTTGGGTGGTAGCTCTTTTCCGGTCTGAAGGGACATTGTTTCGAGATCCGTTGAGGAGGTTGGTTCGAGATCTCACTGATTTGATATATTGATTGTGCGGATCATATGGCGGTTGGTTTCAACCTTGCTGGTTAGAGGGTCGGTAAGGTGGGGAGAACAAACCAGTCTTCTGGTGGATGACCTGTAGGCCGTCCAGAAAGGGGAAGCCAGTTTTCTTTGCATAAAGACAAGGCGTATTCAGCCGCTTATTTGTTGATTTGAGCGATTTTTTGCGGAGGCTTTTGTTGTGCCTCTGCCTTTTCCATCTCCTTGTAAGGCTTCTCCTGGCTACCCACAGGTGGTGAAGTGTCGTATTCATATGGGGTGTTAAATACCTAGTAGCAATCGTTTGCGTGTGGGTTATGTAATCCTTCATATTTCAGCGGGACAATCATCGTAGGACAACCTCGGGTTCTTTTCTCTACTTGCTCGAGTCTTCCAAAACTTTCCCGATTGGTGATTAGTAGGTGACTGCCTTTGACGGTAAGTTTATTGATCTCAGTTATCAGAACCAAGAGTGACTTGCGTGTCTGCCCAGCAATGTCGATAGAGCCTGCAAACAGTGACAGGTCAGGGGAAGTATCGCGTGGCGTCATAGTACCAATCCTGGTGGCCACGCGAGTCTTGTTAAGTGAAGTGTGTCGGTTCTTATCAATTATGTTAAAAATTTTCTTTCCCTTCTGGGAGTTGAATCTGTATCCCTACATCTGTGAGGGGCACTAAAGTCTCCCAGGATCAGCGTTGGGTGGCCTTTAGCTAGGTTGAGAGTCTCTTGAATGGCGCCTTGTATTACGGGGTTCCTGTTAGACGGTCGGCAATACGTGCTGAGAAGGAACTGGTTTTCTTTCTTTTTAGTTCAGGACGAGTAAACTTCTATGAGTGTGTGTCCACATCCGTTTTGGCTTGTAAGGTGCTGTGTTCCAGTGTGGTTCTTTTTGACTAGTGTGGTTGTCAAATTTCCTGTTGGATCGGTGTACGTAACACACCTAGTCAAGCGCGTACTGCTGTTAACCTCTTGGAGTGCTGTAATATCTGCTTGGGGATCGAGTGTGGCGATGAATTGCTGCAGCTCTCCGACTTTTTCTTTGATTCCATGGCAGTTCCATTGGATGATTGTCGCGGTGTTGTCCGGTATATTGCTTGGGGCCATATGGATTGATAGTGGCGCTCTTGATGTCTATGTGGGGTCTTGAGTATGGAGTTGAGCGCCTGATCTAGTGGTTGGTTGAACTTTCGGCTCATGTCGGCCTAAAGTCGATCTAGTCTTGTAGCGTGGTTCTGTGTTTCTTGTTTGAGTACCTGCACGTCATGTTTAAGTACTTGCACGTCTTTTCTGAGTGATTTGCATGTGTTTATTTCCCGTGATTTCCTGGAGGGACGGCGCTGTGAAGCACGTCCTTGCGATCTGTAAGAACTTTTGGCAGATTTCGTATGGCTTCTTCAATCTCCCTGGCGAGACTATTTGGTTGAGGTCTAAAGGTAGGGCTTGGCATCGGTGGTAGGTGATGTTTGCATTGCTGCTGTAGCTTGCTGTGGCCGACTAGTAGTTGTCTGTGTTACCGATTGCTGAGTGCTTTGGTTTCTTGCGCTTGTCAGCTGGATTGTGTTGTCGGGCTTCCTCGATGGCCTCCAAGCGGCCTTGCAGTGACGCTATCAGTTCAGTCTGTTGTGCAAGTTGGGCCTGTAATTAACCGCATTATTGACCTCTAGTGTTGCATATCTGCCACTAAAGTGTAAAAGTGGTTTGGGCTTTTCCAGAGGAGCGGGAGACACTGAGTTCTAGCTCACCTGTTTACCGCTAGATTCGGGTGGCGTGGTCCGGAGACGCAGACCTAGACTGGGAAGGCGGTCTAGTGCTGGAACTGCAGTCCCTCCGAGACGGTGTGCAGGACCGGTTTTGTGACTGCTTCCGCTGCGGGTTAGAGGACCGGCCTTGAGACAGCCGTGCTTGGACGGTCTGGGTCCAGTCGAGGAGGACCCTTTCCGCCTCCTCCGCGTGGCGTCAGGTCGTGCGGCCCGTTTTTTTGGAGAAGAATAGAGTGTAATGGAAGAGTTTTGGGAGGGCAGTCCTTAGTTCCATCGTGACGATGTGGGAGGGCCCTCGCAAAGTTTGCACTTTGCCTCGCAGGTATGGCTGGTCGACAGGTTTCTGGACGCCGCATTGGTGGCGAACGTGGATGTGTGGATGAGGGCTCGCCTTCATCCCTTGACCTATTCGTAGCAGCGACTGCGCACGGAAACAGACTTTTTGTATAGTGAGCAGAGATTTTCAGCTTCGTAGAGTCGGACGTAGTAGGGAATTTTTGGTCCTGTAAATGTTAGGGCACCGGTTGTGGAATCTTTTCCCAGTCGTCGGCAGGAGGAGACTTCAAATCGACCTTGGTCAATGTTTTTCGGAATTTCTGCTTCGGTGAGTCCTGTGGGGACTCCACGAATGACTGCGTCGTCGGGAGTCAGCCCATATAACTGGACGGCTGCATGATGTTGTGGACATGTATTTGGGTCAGTCGGCAGAGGGCTTTAGCTATTTCTTTAAACGGGGGGCTAATGGTGGCTATATTTTGCACTGCGTCTGTTGGGGGGCGTAGGTTATCTTGCTGCTATGTGGAGTTGGTGGCTTTGAGAAGGTTAAGTGAAAGCAACGATGCTCGAATTTCACTTATCTTAAGTCCATCTTGCGGCCGAAGCACGAGTTTGTAGTGGTCTCTGGGAAGCGGGCTGGTCCGCGGGGGAGGCTTTTGTGAGGCTGTAGTAGCTTGGATTATGGGCGGGGCCGAAGTTAGCCTGAGCTCGTGTTCAGCCTTGCGTTGACGGCGTCGCTGAGCCCTTGACAGGATGTCGATCCATGGCATGTCGTCTTTCTCCGGTGAAGGGTCAGGCTTGTAATCTCTTGCGTTGTGTTGCATCTCGCTGTCGTCTTCGAGTCTAGGTTTGACGCTTGGAACAGCCACGGCGCAGCTTCCATTGCAATCGGGCAAGCCTTGAATTGTCGTCATACTCCCACAAGGCCCACAACACCAGTGGTAGACCTAGCGCACTTTCCCGGAAGAAACCGTCCTCGATTCTTCAAACATGCACCCACCGGCTCGGGAAAGGTACTATCTGGTGCCCAAAGATGGGGGGAACCCGAGGATAGCAGAGATAAATCTGACTGGTATGGATTCTTGGAGAACTAGTTGAAAGTTCCCGGAGAACATCTGAAGCGCCTTCAGCCGCAAATTTTCTTCTGGACAAAAGAAGCTGCGCTCGCGGTATTGTGAAGTAGATAATAGCATTGCGTGAGAAATGAATAGGTTATGGCGGCTAAACATTTCCGCAGGACAGTCAAAAGAGCCAGCAAAAGAGCATGGAACAATAGAGTGAGAATGAGAAACAGAGAGAAAGTTTCTACTGACCGGGTAAAATTTACGTAGCGAACTTTTCCCTCTCAACAGAAGGCATATGTTTTACCAAGGGGAGGGAAGAGCAAGATAAGTAAGGCCAGTGAAAGAGCTATTAAATCATAGGAAGGGCACTGCAATCAAATTCAATCAACGGAATATATACAGTCTATGTACGTGCATAGTAATGCTCCGGGCCCTTAAGGTCCTTATGTAATGCCTCCGGGCCCTTAAGGCTTCAATAAATAAAATTAAATGAAAATGAAATACACCGACTATATGCACATTATATACACCCACACGCACGCGCACACAATAAATCAAAAAAGCGAAACAGGGGGTGAGTGATGGGTGTTTTAGCCTTTGACAGTTCAGGAGCGGGTGTGGGTGCCCCCCCCCCCTTTGATGAATGTGATAAGGAGGCCCAAGGCCTCTCGGTGCAGCCTGTGTGGCCCCCGACGATGCAGGGTGTCATCTGCAGTGCTTGATGGTAGCCCTAGCCGCCAGTACTCAGACAAAAGTTTGTGCCGGGCACCAGCATACATAGGGAAGTCGCAGAGGATGTGCTCCGAGGTATCAGGGTCCAAGCAGTGTTCAAATGTTGCGGAGGCTTTGCAACGCTGCTTGTGAAGGCCTGGTGCTGTATTAAAATGCCTAGTGCGACGTCACACGATGAGGGACCGCTCCATTTGGGTAATCCCACAAGTGGGAAGGAGCCGCGGGACGTCACCGGAAACTACTCGTCAGCAGCTGTGGCGTACGCCACCACTTGCCTGATAGCATCACTGGCCACATCAGAGTGCACTAGTGATTTCCAGACTGCGACCAAGGTTTAATCGTGGGCTGCTTTGGCTAGCTCCTCTGGAGCAAGCCAAATTGGCATATCAGGGAACACCCTGGTATGTCAACGTGAGTAGGCAGCCACGGCTGTCGGAGACTGCATCCTTCTTCTACCCCGTAGCGCAGATTGGCAACCAAGGGCAGCTCGAGGTGGGCGCCTTGCCCCCTTGACGCAGATGCCTCCCTCAGGTGAAAGAGCGCCGGACGGGAGAAGCAAAAAGTGGTGGCCGCTGGTGGTAAATCCTCTAGCTGCAAGTCCGCGACCGACCGTAGGCCTGTCAGCTCTGCTTCTGTGGAGCTGGCGAGGAACTGCAGTAATGGAAGTGTTTGGGCTCTTTCGCTCATACTTCACACAAAAACAGCGCTCAAGACGGGACAGAAAGAAGGAGGCTACACTCATAGCGCTGACTACCAACAAAGTGTTTATTTGCTGTTCAGCAATATAAACGAAAAGGTTACACCAAGATAAGGGCGGAAAGTATACAGAAACAAGAAATATTACAAAAAAGATTAAAAGTATAGACATGAAACAACATCTTTGCGTTATCATATCGTAGTTCGACCATTTCACTTAGTCTTCAACAAGCGCTATCTCCTTGGGAGACAAGGCAACAGATGGGGTGCTTAGCAATCAGTGCCACTCTTATAAATCGTTTATGCTTCCAGAAGCTCACGCGTGCGCTGATTTCCGTAGTGCTTTATCACTTTGCACTGCACAAATTCAGGAGTGCACTTGCAGGACGACACGTGCGAGGGGAGCCAGCCACAGGATTTTGCTTTGATGATTTTGCTTTGAATCATTTGATGGGGTTGGAGGTGACAAAAGAAATGTCAATGAATCAGGAGCTCCAATTCCTGTTTTTGTTGAAGTATGTATGAAGTATGCTCTCCCAGTAAAAAGCTCTGTGCCTCGTAAGTGTTGCGTTCGGGCTTCTCTAAGACGAGGACCCATTCCCAACAGGCGACCCCACTAGGGAGGTAAGTTCCACGTGGTGGAAGTAAAGCACGCGTGGCGTGACGTAGGGTTTCTTTTTCCACCAGCCTTTCTTCTGTGGTAGATACGAGAAGATGTGGTAGTGGCCGCGGAAGGTCTCTCTGGCAGGTGCGATCGTCGGCTGTGTGGGAAGGAAGCATGTCCCGGCGAATCCATAAAACGCGGATAGGTCATGGATACGTTTCCAAAATCTCTTTGCGGCCAGGTTTGTACAAGGCGCAACGCGACGCAAATCCGAAATCGCTGCCATTGAATCAGTATAAATCTGAGCTTGTCCCCACTAGTCCATGTCGATGCGAGGGCCTGCAGACCATGCCGAATGGCAGTACGTTCTGCTAGAAGGCTTGGGAGTGCACGGAGTGTGTCGTATACGCATCTTTGATTTAGGGAAGGGTAAGATGGACACGTCAAGGCCATGGTGACGAAACGGTCGAACGCCCCTGCGTCCACAAAATCCTAGAAAATTAGCGGTTGCGCCTCAGGTGTCCAGTCAGGGTCATGATGGACGGCATCTGGAGGCTGGTGTAGGCCCGAGGTACGGACGTGTGGCCTTTTAAATTATTTTAAGAATTCCGTGTTGCCCCTCCGCCCACCAAGAAAAAATAAAAATAAAGTGGGGAACAATACCCGCTCCAGCAAGGCTATGGCAGGTTTAAAGCCAATATAACCTAAATGAAGGGGCTAGAAAACAAATTTATTTTTAAATAAAAGCCAATTTTGTCATGGGCTTTTTGTCCGTCACCTGAGGGTAGAGACGGGGCGGCGTCGCGGCGGGAAAGGCTGGTATCGTATCCGGCGGCTGGCCCATGTACGCGGCGAGAGCTACTGCCTCTGAAACGAGTCCACGTTTAAGCAGGTGTGCGGAACGACGCTAATGAATGAGTTCATCTATCGTGTTTAGCTGGGCTTCTGATTGGAGCAGTGGAATTGTGTTAGGCAGGGGAAGCCAATAACGTTGCGCATGGCGGCCCTGTTAATAGATTCCAGCTGGCTCCAGTCCGCTTGCGGCATGTGCTGGAACTGTACCTGGTGCACGTGCCATGGCTGCATTACTGAGCATACTAGGAGATGGGGTATTGTCCAACAGGCCCCGCCAGACGTCTAAAAAATGCAGCAAATAAGGAGGAGAATTTTTCCAGGTTTCGGTTGAGCAGATCGGAACCACTGAGCCGCTGATCCGGAAGCCAATACATCCAATCCCAAAAACCGAAAATGTCCAACGATGGGAGTGGAGGAACCATTTATCTTCAGAGCGATCGAAAATAATGCAAGGGAGCCACGGCCCCAAGCGTTCGAGACGGGAAGCTCAGCAGTCTTCCTTGATAGAGGGTGAGGCCCACATGCTCACACCAATTCTGACATTGTGTAAGGTTTGCTGGAGGCACTTTGCTTGTTGTGACAGGTCCATACAGTAATGTCACCCGCGTACATGAGAAAATACAAATCTTGGATAGTGGAACGGCGCTTAGCAAGCGGCATCAAGACAATAGTAAAAAGTAGCAGAGCAAGAACATAACCTTGTGGTACGCCGTGTACCGGTAAAAACGAGCCGAAACCTTCCGTCATTGATGCGTATGGGGAAAGACCAGTGTTGAAGAAAGTGTCGGATACCGTCACAGACTTTGTCTGGGAGGCGAAGACAACTTAGGACCTGTGACACTGCAGCGTGACCAACGTAGTCATGCGCCTTGCGTAATTTCATAGCTAGTACAGTCCACATGGCGAGAACGGCCTCTCACCAAAACCATAGGTGACGGTATTGCAAGAGATCTTCAGTACCAAGATGAGGCCTGTGTCCTTTTTGCGCCGGGTGATACCATTAAAAAATATCAAGCCCGCACTGAAGACGTGTTTTGAAGTGCGTGCGCTGGTTTCCCGGGCTTTTTGATTTGAACAATAGCCGCCCGAAGCCAGGATGCAGGGAGTTGACCAGAAAGCTACACCTGATTAACGGTGTCCGGAAGCATCGTGAGAGTTCGGTCGTCAATATTTTGGAATACCTCATAAGTAATGTCGTGCGGCCAACAGTCTGCATTTCAGATCGATCGATCGCTGCCAGGAATTCAGCCATTACGAACGGTAACTGAATTCCAGAGATGGCATGATGAGTTCGCGGTACGCCCATACTAGGCTAGCTATCTCAAGGCCACAATGTAATTATTGTAAATAGATTGTTCGCCTTCCTTAGGGTTCATGTCATCTGCTCTGCCGCGACGTAACAATATTGATGCGCAATGTTAAACAAGCTGGAGGAAGCCAGTGAAATGACCTTACATGAGATAAATGTGATCCGCCTGTTCCTGCTCAGTTCCCAGGGCTCTGTGGAACAAGGCAGCAGCCTGTCTTGCGCGGCAGGGGGGACTACCTTGATCTGCGAGCGATGAACTAGTGCACATTGATCTAACTAATGATTTACGTAGCGGTTCTTATGCCGGAGAATTCCACAACTTGGAGTTCAAGAACTGCATCTTCTGGTCGAAGAAAATCTCCCACATGATGCCTTGGGGAGTGATCCCGTCTCAGGGCGCCACGCTGTCGTACTCACTGGGAAATTGCGGCACAACAACTGACAAACCTGGTCGAAGCGACTTATTTTTTTACATGGTCTTGATGAAGCTTTTTTTTTTTTACTTTGAGCGGCTTTTTGGTAAGCGCTTGTGAAATGGCGACTTGTTGCGGGACACTCGGGCTTTGTGTGAGCCAGAAATGCACGGCGGTTCCAGGCCCCCTGGAGGGCAGGAACATGCGTTTAGTCTCAGATACCCTAATATTTTTGTGCGTACATTAGAGTCAATTACGGCTGTTCGACTATTATTTTTGTTACGTCAACAAATAGAAATAGCAGAAGCACCGAGTGCGTTATATCTAAGCACCATTTCGGGTCCAGCGATTACGACCAACATATGAAAATTAGTTTCATTCGACAAATCTCGAGCTTGAAACAACTCCAAGCTACACGCAGTTGGCAATATCGCGGTGCCTGAGATGTTCTTCTATGCGCGTGAATCAATGCTGAGTTTCTTGCCATTCTTGCACTGTTCCTCCCAGTTTTCACTGGCTTTAACAGTGCCTTCATGTGTACCCAATAAGTTTTTTACACATACTCAATACTGCAGTTTAGTTCATGCTTTCTACTGATTAAAATAGTAATATGTAATGCTATTGAATTATCATTTACTATTTTGGTGCACGATCAAGGTATTGCCTCTCTATGCGGGCGTGATTGCGTTAATAACGCGATTAATTATGTACTATTATGACGAGGCATAAACATAGGGGGGGGGGTGTAAAAAATGTGTTGGATATATTTCAATTCAAAAACTAACACAGTCAAGAGCGGCCATGTAACAGGAAGGGGCAGATAAACGAAAAAAGAGGAAATAGAAAAAGAAATAGAAAGCAATTACACATTGTACATGGTTTATGGCTCAGATAATCTATGCATAAAAAGCGTTTCAAATGGCTTACAATGAAATCGTTAATATGAATTGTTGCAATGTCCTATGGTAATCGATTCCAATGAAAGATGGCCGAAGACAGCGCAGATTGACGGAGATTAGTACATGCAAACAATGGGACGACATCTAGACGCGCAAAAATGCGATGGGTACGTTTGGTATGCGATGCAGCAAATGCCGACGGACTATGATAGAGCCGGTGGAAGTGACATAATAATCCTAGTAACGCCCGTTTTTCGAAGGAGGCAGCTGTAGAGAATCTTTAATGGCAGTGATTCTAGGTGTTCGGTAATAGTTCTTAGGAATGCAACGTGCCGCTTATTTTCCAAGGCCTCCAATTTTTTAAGTATGTCTGGTTTGGATCTCAAATTTCTGCTTTATTACACTGTAGTATTAGGTTACTTATCACTATTACTACTTTTATCACTGAGCAATTCGCTCCCTCTTTCAACTTTCTCTACGGTTTCGTTTAACCAGTTGCTAGCTGAATGCTTTTGAAACTTCTGTTATTTGTCAGCCAGTTCTTTTTAGTGTGCAGCACATAAGCGCCCGCTCCTATGGTTCCACTGCGCCTCCATCCCTCACTGTAACCAAGCGAAGGATACAGACACCGAAGACGGAAGATAGAAAATCACCAGAAAGCGGTGGAGGAAAGAATGGCAAAAGTTTGAGGGGGGAGCAGTATGCAGAAACGGCCAGAGACATTTTTTCAGGCGGCGACGCGTTACGATATAACCGAGGGAACGAACAGTCCACCGAAGGCAGAGCTAGCACGACAGCAGAGAATGAAAACTTTGGTACGACCCCGCGGCGACGCGGTGCGAGGCAATATCAGAGTATATATCGCGCTCTCGTGCGTCCGACGATGCGGCGGTCACTTCATGAGGTGCAGCAGCTATGCACCGTGGCCCATAAGACTGCCGTTTACCCTGAGTAGCAAATTACGCAGTAGGGAGTATCGTAACCATCAGCCTGTTTTTTTTTCTCAAAATATGCCGTTTTATGCCGGGTTGAGCACAAGAAGTTCTTGCAATGGGCACAAAACTGTCACCTTTGCAAAAAATGACGTGTGACAGAACTGTGATAACCTGCCGTTAAGGGGATCCTAAAAGAAGCCGCATGCAAAAGTAACTGTTTTTTTTACTGCGAGAGGTCGTAAGATTTTCTGAAGAAATGTTTTGTGTCGTAGTACCCCTTTTCTTTGTGGCACAATCAATAAAATGTCAATTTCAAAACTTTTCTGGCGTACCCTGTTAAGAGTGCGTTGCCTTCTGCTACACGTTGGCGTCTCAGGAGCATTATCTGTCGTTGCTGTGCATGGTTGTGTTAATTCCTGGATAAGCGGCGCGAAGAGGCCGCGCTGATACGTTGGATACAGATTTCCCCCAGAGACGTGACCGGATGCTGTTGTATCCTAGAATATAACACATCCGATGCGGTTAGTTAACCAACACATCCTCCCAAGAAGCTGTGAATAGCAAGCCGGACTTGCAGACACTACAATGGGATTGTGCTGTTTTTTTATGTAATAGAAAATTGTAACATACGAGGTATTTGCGTCTACCTGCAACAGAGTAGTGAATGTGAATGTCCAGATCCATTATTTTACATAATACTAGAGAGCCATTCAATGATATCAGCAGGACAGCTGCGAGAATAATTACACACACGGATGTATGCATACATAAACGAATAATATTTTTACTTGGCGGCACAGCAGATGACAAAAACCATGGTTGAAGATGAACAATGTATTTACAAGATTGAGACAATCTATTTCCAGAATTTCGTGGCGGCCATATTGAAAATCGCGGTGGCTGCGCCCAACACATAGCTTCTTGTCGCAATCGTTGATGGTGTTGGGCCTTCGAGCCATGTGAATTGTCCTGCAGGTCTGGTAACTATATATATTATACACAGTACCGTGCGAAATACAGAAGATTCGAAAAGGACGTCTGCAAGAAAAAGTAAAGTGGAGAAACAAAATTTAGCATGTGTGAATGTAGAGACAAAAATTATTTCCCGACCACGTAAACCTAAGGGAATACTCCCATAATTAGTTAAAAACAGTAGAACAACTGCTGCTTTTGGCAAACGCACACGCCAGTAATGTAAAAGTTGTTAAATTCTGTAAGGTTCCTCCAGTTCCACGAATTGGAGAAACATCCAAACAGGTTTAAACTGGTTTTGCAGAAACACCGTTCTGTGCTGTAGACCTAAAACTAAAATAGTGCTTTTTGTTTATGCTCTCTAGAAATTGGTACCCAGACTTTCCTCGTAACTACACATTTATATTCAGCACGAATGCATACATTGCAGCAACGAACACCGATAATGAGACCTTCGAAGAGGACATTAGGTGGCTTCGCAGAATTTCTTGTCACACTCCTCAGTAACTACTTCGCTGAAGCAACACAACAGATGAGGGGTGTTCGCTGTGCCACCATGATCGGAGTACGGGTACGTCGATCCCTCATTAGAGCAAGCTGACAAAAAGCGTGAATGTTTAAAATGAGCCAGGCTAAGTTTCATAGGGTAATCTTTAAACAACGTGGATACCAGAGATCAATTGCAAAAAAATGACGAAGCTTGCACTAGTTTGGCAAGGCTAGCGAAACAACAAACATGGCGGCACTGTTCCTTCGTCGGACAATCGGCAGTTTCATCATCATTCATTGATTCACTTATTTTGCAATTTCTAACCAACAACAACAACAGAAAATATACGGGAAGCCGGGCAAAAAGCTGCTCGCGGCCAGCTTGACGGGGACCCAACTCCCTTTACAAAGCAGCGAGGCACAAAGCGAACAATTCGGGAATTTCTTATTTGCAGGTAAAAAAGCGGGGAAAAAATTGAATTGAATTTTTTTTATTATGCTCTTCACGTTCACAAAAAAAATCGTCACACTGGACACTTGCAGTGCAATGTAAAGAAAGATGAACTATCATCTAGTACATAGTTGCAACTTTGTAGCATTTAGCTTCGGGGGAAAAAAGTGCGAGATTCTACAGAATCAAGAATATGGGAAAACAGAACTGCAACACATTGGGATCACGTTACAAACGCAAAATGGCAAACACAAACGTAACAATGCGCAGTAATTCAAAGAACGGAATAAAAACAACGGTGTTTACAAATGATTGTCAAGGTAATAATGTTTGAGTTGAGTAGGTGTATTGCTGCGTAAATTAATTCCTTTGGAGGCGAATTCATTTAGATTTCTTGGTACACGGTTGTTAATCATATCAAGGCCGTGGTTGGTCGTACAAAACGGAATCAGCCAATTATCCCTATTCCGAAAAGTATACCCAGTTTCAGGGACACACTGCAAACTGGTTAGAGATAAAAATGTTGTGTTATTGTGCTTGAGGCTGTGTTTGTACCTGATGATTAAATTGAAATGGTATAAAGAAGTAAATGGCAAAACTTTTATACGAATAGAAAAGGTGGTCAACGGGTGAATGGTAGCTTAGGTTTGCTATGTGCCGGAGAGACTTTCTTTGGGCTGAGTAGATCTTATTTATATTTTGTTTTGATGCAGTTCTCCAGACCAAAGTGCAATAATTTACCTGGGAACAAAAACGTGCTTTGATAACTAATACCTTAAATTTCTCAGGTAAAACATAATGGACTCTGGACGAGCACCTGACATCTTAGCCAGAGAACTAAGTACTTGGTTTACATTCGAAGTCCGTGACATATTCTGATTACAGATCACCCCAAGTGTTTCAATTTCTGACACTACTTCGATGTTGTTTAAGCCAATGTGAACAAAGAACTGATGATATCAACGCTTCTGGGAAGGAGTAAACACAACTGCTTTGGTTTTGGCAGTGTTTATTTAAAGTGAACTAGCCGTACTCCATATATTTAGATTGTGCAATGTAGCGTTCGCAATTTGGCAAAGTTCATTCTGATCTTTAGATTGTATAAAGATGGTCGTACTATCGGCATAGATAATAAATGTAGCTTCAGTGGCTATGCTAACGACATCATTGACATATAAATTAAAAAGTAATGGCCCGAGTATACTACCTCGAGGAACACCAGCAGTTATTTTTATAAATATAGACATACATTGATTTATCAGAACACACTGTTTCCTATTGTCAAGGTATTAGCACCGCGGAAACATAGTGTTGAAGTTTTATAACAGTGAATGGTGATTCAGAAAATCAAAAGCTTTTGAGAAATCAACAAAAATACCCAGGACTACTTTATTATCTTTAAATGATTGTAGGATAGTCTCTTTTCGTGTTAGTAGTGCTACCCCTGTAGATCTACCTTTCCTGAAACCAAACTGCTGAGTTGATAGTATATTATACTTGTCACAGAAAGAATTGATTCGTACAGATATAATCTTTTCAAAGGATTTTGAAAGTGCAGGAAGTATAGAAATTGGACGGTAGTTTGAAAAATAGTTTCGATCTCTGGATTTGTATATAACTACCACTTTAGCCCGTTGGATTTTGTCTGGAAACACTCCAGAGTGCAAGCATAGGTTATAAATATGCTCCAATACTGGTAAAATACAGTCAAGAACATACTTTATCGGTATAATGAAAATACCATCAACATCCCTGGACTTCGAGTTGTTCAGCGACATAAAAACCGTAAACATTTCCTGTTGCGTCGTTGGCTCAAACTACGGTATTTTCATTAGGCGTTGTGAGAAAATGTCTAATAAATTCGTTGTGGTTGCTTTTAACTAGGTTAGTAAAATAAGAATTGAACTCATCTGCTAGGTGTACGCCTCTAAGAGCACCGCCGTTGTGTCCGATTTGGGTTATCCCGTTGCGAGTTCGGGACCGGTTTAAAAGTCTGTTTAACAAACGCCATGTTTTATCGGGATGTCTCGCGGTGGCCTCTTTCAGTAAGTTTGTGAAGTAGTCCCGCTTTACATTTCGCAACGCTTTAGTTTCAAGGTTTCTGTATTTTTTTTTACTTTTAAAATCTTCTGGCTTCCGGAGTTTTATAAATTGCGCGTACAAGACATTCTTCTTGCGAATCATCTCGAGGCATTCTGCGGTGACCCAAGGTTTCAGTATTTTTTTAGACTTCAGACGTTTTTTTTTTTTTCAATTTAAAGCACTCTTGAGAGACATAGGTACATTTGTCGATAAAAATAATAGTAGGCTTCATTTGCGCTGTTCGAGCTTATTAGATCATGCCAGTTCAATAAAGCAATTCGTCCTTTGAAAGTATTCAGGGTAGTATCAGTGATGTCCTCAATCAGAACTGTGGAGGATGAAGAAATTTTCGTGCATTGGGGATTGGCCTTTAGGAACATATAAATAGAAATACGGTCACTAACGGTTGTTTCGACAAATCGGGCTTTTATATTTCGTACCTCAGATTGTGTAATAAATAGATCTAAAAGAGTTTCATCTTCCACCGTAATGCGCGTAGGTTCAGAAATTACATTCTTGAGATTATTTGATTCTAGCTGCAATAAAGTTCATTAGTCATTGGGTTCACTTCTAACATGTTACAGTTGAGGTCACCACAAGTGACCATTCTGGGTTTATTTTCGGAGGCAAAACTCAATAAAGTTTCCCAGAAAGAAAAAAAAGCAAATCAAATTGCCATATGGTGGCCTATATATAACTGTAAACAAGTAGCCACCGCACGTTACAGATAGCACTTCGTAGTTTACTAAATATACTATAAATGTAGGTAGCAAATTTACAGAAAGTTGACTTCTTATTAGCTGAAGCACTCCTCCACCTCGCTTTCCTTGCCAATTTAAGAAAAGATATCTATAACTCGGTAATGCAAAAATTTCATCGTCTCAAGTATATACCACGTTTCGGTTATCATGATGACATGAAAGTTAAACGAAAAATCACTGAGAAGCGCAGTTATACAGTCATGTTTGTTCCTGGTGGATTCCACTTTTGCAATGAAAAAAACTGAGGTATCTGCCGTCTTTAGAGCAGGCAAGGTCGTTTGGGGCTATCACTTTAGATAGAGCCGTTAAAGTGGATTAGCGATACAACAGAAAAAAACAAAAAACTACAAGGCGAAGTGCAGCATTGAAATACGTAACATACTACGCACACTCAGCCTGTTTAAGACGCCTGCACTGAAATTCAGGTATTACAAGATGTCGAAGTCGACAAACAAACATATATCTATGTTGATGGAACACTGTTATAACTGAGGAATAGCTGATTGTTGTACATTTTCTGGTTCTGATTAACATTTTTCCTGCTTTCATCAAAACAAACTTATTTACTCAGAGTGGTAGTACAATTTTATTGTTTCCCACTGCTGCTAACCCGTACCCTCCGGGCCTTTGGGGTGTAGACTATTGAGGGCAGAAATTTGGGCTAGTTGGTGATGGGACTTCGACATGGTAAAAAAGCGCACTAAAACGAGGACACAAGAAAGAGGCGGTGACACGGGACTAGCGCTCGTCCCGTGTCACCGCCTCTTTCTTGTGTCCTCGTTTTAGTGCGCTTTTTTACCATGTCGAAGTCCTTTGGGGTGGCCCAGTGATTACGTTGCCGGTTTCACGGCGTAGAGGTGGCGGGTTCGATTCCCCTGGTCTCGCTAACCACGCTTTTTCTTGGGGCTTGGAGGCGTTCTGTCTACGCCGGACGGATTTGTATAGGTCTAAACAGCTCGGCTGTTGAAAATGTGATACTGCAGTAAAAAATTCATGGCATGCAAACGCGAACGTGGACTGCTGCGCGCTTGCGGGTAGAAATCAATTGACCATAATTACGGAGAAATCTGAAACGCCGAGCTGTAATTATTTCGTCTCATTCGCGTGTTTGTATAGGTTCAGCCAATGCGTATTCGTCCTTACAAAAAGCATTAACGAAAACTGGGCGCTTCTTCCCTAAACATATAGGCGATAAGGTTGTAACGCTCTTAGCAGAGGTAAAAAAATATGTTATCATGTTTCCAGTGCTGATCACGGTTTATGCGCGCAGAAATAATATCATATATTCTGAGTTTCCGCAGCGTGTGACAACGCCCATTGAACTTTTATCCTGTGCGTTCCTTTTGTATTGTAATTTTGCAAATCAGCGCCTGAAGAAAACGACGACGGGGCGCGCAACTCTTCACCGATTAGGTTATACCACTCCACCGGTTAAAGATCAGGAAGCAAGCATACCTTTGAAGATTCGACAGCACATACGAGTGGCCCCAATACCAAGAAATATGCATCCAGAGTACAACAAGGCCACAAGAATTGCCCGAGCACGAGCCATGTCCGCCAGATATGCAAACGACCTAAATACCTGTTATGTGGATGCATCTCCTTATCCGCACCATCCGGCCCACGTAACTTGTGTAGTGAATGGACGGGGCCAAGAGATCACATCCTGCACCGTCAATACCACAAGCGACTGATACTGCCGAAGAAGCCGCGATAGCCCACGCCATCATCACTGCCCAATACCCAATCACCATACTTACCGACTCTCAGGCAGCGTGCAGAAATTACTTACAAGGTCGAATTTCTAAAACGGCACTTTGTCTACTTTTAACAAGACAGAGCATTCCCGAAGTTTATATAGTTTGGGTGCCAGGACACGAATTCCTTGAGGGGAATGAGGCGGCTCACGCCGCTGCCCGCGATTACATACGCCGGGCCGTTTCTCTCACGGGGCAGTCACCACCTCATCCACCTAATCCGCAACCTCTCTTGCGCTACACAGATATATTGGCGGACTACCGACACAAACGGCAAATTTTCCCCATTCCACACCACCAACTCACAAGGGATGAAGCAACAACGTTCAGACGACTTCAAACTAACACGTATCCACACCGTACCCTTCTTCCTGCCATTTATCCGACAGACTATCCAGCCACCTGCCACTACTGCCCAGCGCCCGGTACCCTATACCATCAGGTGTGGGAGTGCCAAAAGACACCGGACCTGCACCCAATCCCCAACCCCTCTATACAACAGTGGACGGCGCGGTTGACCAGCAAGGACCCTACGTTCCAGCTTGACCTGGTGCAAAGGGCCCGCGCAGCCAGCCGCAGCCAGGGGATCCCGGACTAGAGATCCCCTTTACCGGGCGGGTGCCCTAACAACTGCACCTGTTGTTTTAATAAAGATTTGTTTCATTCATTCATTCTGCTTTGCTTCAAATAAAACGCTACCCATTTTGGGTCGATCACACCGCGACAAAACTGGCCGCCTTCTCGACGTTGGCTAACAGAATATTTACACTTGATCTGCAATTAATTCTGGAAGGTCTGTGCATACCGGCCAACGTTGCTCTGTGCGACTGTGTACGTTGTAGTGACAATTTTTTTCGAAGGCATCACGCCTCCAACTTTCCTTCGCGTACCTAAAAAGTGAGTCCCTACGTTTAAACTTAGCATAAACAGTTTACGGAATATCTTACGCTTGTAATGGTGCTGACGTAAAATGCGATCTTGAGAAGGTTAATTGTGCAGAATAAAGCCTGATCCTCTGGGCCGTCTTCAAACCAGTGCGGTCGCGTTTACGTAAATTTATTTATTAAAGCTCATTCTAGTAAAGCAATATGCGACATTCTTGCAAAATATATATATGTGCCGCAGTCGTGAGTAACATTCAGGGCACACTGGCTGAAAATGTAAATTAAAAAACTATCGTAAGGGTAACAGGGGTTTTCTGACAAGTTTTTCACACTCGAGCAGTGCCTTCTGTACTGGTGTAGGCGGTGTTTATCTCTAAATGAGTAATGCAGAAAATGTGCAAATACCACTTAAAATATAATCTGTTCAGAAAGCAGCCGCCCCCGGATGCTGCTAGAAGTTAGTTAAGCGGCTTCCTGCCATAACTTTACTTATTTCATTCTTCCTGATTATTGCGGGAGGCAAGCCACACTGCAAGCCTGAGGAATAATGTCCGGCATTTTTCCATGCTGAGCAAATAGATAACACCCGTTCTTTGAATGAGTAGAAATTAAGAAGAAGAAATGGACGTGGGCAGGGCATGTAATGCGAAGGCAAGATACCCGCTGGTCATTAAGGGTAACAGAGTGGATCCCTAGAGAAGGCAAGCGCTGCAGGGGGCGGCAGAAAGTTAGATGGGCAGATGAGATCAAGAAGTTTGCGGGGATAAATTGGTCACAGTTGGCACAGGACCGAGGTAATTGGAGAATAATGGGAGAGGCCTTTGCCCTGCAGTGGGCGTAGACAGGCTGGTGATGATGATGATGATGATGATGATGATGATGCCAAACTGGAGCCGTGAACCCCATGAATTAAAAAATCAATTTACATTGGTTTCGTGTTAATGTATTTCAACTCAAGTATAACTCAGCTTATTGGCGCTCTAAGCATCGCAGACATGTATGAGCCACGCTACAGTTTTAGAAGTTACCAAGTTAAGTAATAGCCATCATAGAAATATTTCTCAAGTATTGTTTTACTTTACTGGGGCGGCTGAAGTTATTGGTGTACATGCTCAAGGTCGTGCAAAGATTTTCTCATTTAGGTCGTCCAAAACGAAAAGTGTCTTTAAATTCAAGACGACCCATTCAATATTACTGTTTCATGGGCATGAAAAAATACACCCATTAAAATTCATCAACCAAAAGAAGGATATAAGTATCTTTCCCAAGTTATCACTAGTCATACAAATTATCGCAAGGATTGAAGCTGTGAAGTAAATCTTCGTTATTCGCACGTCACGTTCTCGGCGGGAAGGAAGGCTGCAAGTTTTGCGATATTAGGCTATCCTTTGTAGACTTTCGAGTCTAAAAAGCTGGTTCTTTGGTTCTTCTTGACCCCTACGCACGGCTGTAATTGCCAAGAATAATTAGTCCGTCCACATATTTTACAGTGAGGCTGTAGGCCCTCGTTGGCCGGAAAATATCGTGTCGTAAACCAAAACCCCGGGCACGTCGAAGCAGTTCTCACCCAAGGATCCGAGCACATGCGTAACCATGTAAAGAAAAATACACAAAACAAGCATCGAAATATCAATGATGGATTATTATGCGCCGATGAACAATGGGAACCTCCATATGCGTTCTGGTAGCGGTTCGGTTTACAGCTTCTCTCGGAACAGGAGGGGATTGACGTCATTCGAGGACTAGCGCATGCGTAAGGTTAAGAAGGACCCAGCAGCTCTCGCCCAAGACACCGAGTGCTTACGTCAGGACCCAGCATTTCTTGCCAGAGGTGCAGAGTGCAAGCGACAAGGCCGCCGAGACTATGAGGAGCATTTCATACCCCCCCCCCCCATCAGCATGTGTAGTGGTTCACAACCACCGCGCTGGTCATCGACTTTAGCAGGGCGGGATGGCGTACATCTTTTGAACAATCTTCAAAGGCTGTTGATGTAGGTTCTCGTAGGTCTTTATTTTTGTCCCTGTTAACAAATACAGGTCAAGCTTTCTCAAAGACGTGTCGTTCAAATCCTCAGGGCCTGCTTCGCAGAATTAAGACAAGGGCATTATTAGGCTTTGGCGCCCCTCTAAAACTGCAATACGGGGGCATGAACCGCTATGCATGCAAATAGGACAAAGGCGCAAAAGAAAAATACTTATTCTTGTAAAGCGGAAAGGTTAAACAATAGAGTGCGAAGGAGACCACAACCTTTTTGAATAAAGCAAATAAAAGACAGGGCATCCGACAGCAAAGTAGGGCTATTTTGCCAACGAAGGTAATTTTAATGCAGGCGTATGGAAATGAACTCATACTATTTGGCTGCTTGAACCTATTTCTTTCGGGGTGCCGTTTTTACATAAGCATAATGCTAGTTGTGCGTTTTATTTCGAAAAAAAAAACAAAATAAATTCAGCGCTTTTTATACAGATTTACTATGCTCTATATTCAAATCAAGCGTTATGCCACGCGGTGGGTCGACTAGGAACAGGATGAAGATGCGGTAACTGGCAATGTTCGTCGGTGTTGGGGTCGGCCAGGAGAGAGGACGTTCCTCGATCCATTTGTGCGGACAGCCTGTTCGCTTCTGCTAGTGTTCTCTGCGGCAGTTTCAGATGTTTAATAGCGTGCATGCATCTTATATCTCGCTTTGTATCCTCCAGCCATCTTCGTTTTCATGACTTTTGTGGCCAACGCCATTCTGGCCTACGGCAGATTTACCGGAATCAACAATAACCACCACGGTGCTACGTAGCGGATGCCACATTCGCTGCAGCGCGGGAGCTGACACTGAAAGCAAGGACACCACCACGCCCATGGTGGCATGGGCGTGGTGCATGGTAGCACGGATAGTGCGACATCGAAAACTGTATCAACATATATGCACGTCCTAGCAGCTTCTCCGTCGTTTTTCTGGTATTCTTACTCGGGTGCTTTACACTGTATCAACTCGGGTGGTGGACACAGCTTGATGAGGGAGCATTTTTGGCGGCTAAGATCATGTGTGGGTGGCGACAATGCTTGCGCCGGTCTAGAGTGGCTGGGAGACACTGCTTAACGGAGGACACTCGTCTCCCGACTGTAATTGCCCTCCCGGAATAGCATTCCGCATTTGGCCATTGTTTTCACACCCCTTTTTGATGTCTTTCAGCATCAACTTTTCCTGTGTTTTGAGGACATGCTACCTCTTCCGTCTTAAGCTGCGTACATCTTCAGTCCTGACATGTAAGACCCAGCAGCGATATTGCCATGCAGTGCGTCTTTAATACTTCACCATGAGTCGTCTAGAAGAATGCCGGCGGCCCCTCTTGTCGCCAAGGCTAAACATGAGGTGTAAGCCTTAGGTTTCTGTACAGGTTTCATTAACTCTGCCGCAGGTTGAAATGCGATGCCTGCGACGTGACGACATAGTCGCTTCGCCTTCAGCAATTGAGTAGAAATTTAGCCGCCTTTCAGAAATTAATGTGCAGCATTCTTTGCGGAATACTGCCCAGCCGGTACTATGTTACACCCCGCATTTAAACAAAAATGCAGATTAGGCGGCAATTCTATTTTTATACTTCATCGTAATCATCAGCCTATCTACGCCACTGCATGGCAAAGGCCTCTCCCATAGATCTCCCATTATCCCGGTCCTGTGCTAACTGCGACCAACTTACCCCCACAAACATCTTGAATTCATCTGCCCATGTAACCTTCTGCCGCCTCCTGCAACGCTTTCCTTCTCTAGGGATTCACTATATTCCCTGCAGCCTGTACCGCCAGCACTACGAGGTGTGTAGGTGCTGCTGAAAGATAGGTCATCGAACGGATGTGTGCCCCTTCCCGGAGGCGAAAGTGTGTTATGCATGTAACGCGCCGAATCCCGGCCCCGACCACGAAAGCGACTGTAAGCCACGATGTAAACTATGCAACGGCCCACACAACACCGGGGCGGCGGGGTGCAAGAACCGGTTCAAGGTCCCGTACGTGGTCACGCGCCGCCGGTGGGAACGAAAGCACGTGGAGCAGCAGCAGCGAGAATTAGGCTTAGCGGATTTTCCGCATCTGCGTAAGAGGGAACACGTGAGAGCGCCGGCGCAGGGGCCGGGGCAAGCGAAGGAGCCAGCTGCGGACAGGCGCAGCCGCTCACGTCATCGCAGCAGCAGCCGCCGCCGCTCCAATAGCCGGCGCCGCAGCGCCAGTCGCAGCGCCAGCCGAAAGGGTCGGGAAGCACGATCGAAGGAGCGTGTCGCGTGGGCCGACATATTCACGCCGCAGACTCCCAAGCCAGCGCCCTCTATGCTGCAACCTAGCCCAGAGATGATGGCACTAAGGAACGAGAACGAGCGCCTGAAGAAGCGTATCGCCGAACAGGACGCGCGAATGTACGAGATGAACAGGAAGCTGGACTTGCTGATAGCCGCCCAGTAAAGACCACAGCCACCAGTGCAAGAGGCACCCACCGTCGTGGAGATGGTGGAAGAGGAACCAGAGGTGGACGAGTCGGAATCCCAGGCCAAGCGACGAGCAACCGACTCACCAACAGACGGCAAACGAATGACGGCCCTACAAAGACCAGAAGAGCGCTTCAACAGACATGAGGAACGCTTCAACAGGTTCGAGGAATCGACTAACAGGCGCCTGGCGGCGCTGGAAGCCACAACGGCAAACATCAACGCCCGCCTCACGAAACTCGAGCAAACGTGCCAGGCAATGCAGGCCAGTATCCAGGCGATCCAGGAGACGCTGGTACAAATGCAGGCAGCAATCGCAAGACTCAGCGCCGGACCTCACCACCCGCAACCCAGTCAACGACCAACATGGCCAGAGCAACATTAGCCCCCAATCAAGAACTGCTGATTTGGCAATGGAACTCGAACGGATTTCACAGCAAACGGGCATCACTACAGCAGTACATCGGACAGCTACCCAGTCAACCGGACGTTATACTGCTGCAGGAAACACACAGCGAAACCCCTCCGACATTGCCGGGGTACCGCTCCTACGCCAGCCCCCCCCCCCCTTTCCCCAAGGCGAGAGCAGTTGGGAAAGGTGCAGGGCAGGGAGTGTGTACCCTGGTGAAGAAGGGGATCACCTACATGGAGCACGGGCTGCTGGGCAACAGCGCCATCGAGCACCGGGCGGTCGAGATCGTCACGGGCAGAAGACGCAAAGAGAGCACGTTTGCAATTAACGTCTACAGCAACCCGAAGCACTATCAGCAAAAGTTCAGGACACTCGTACACAAGGTGGATCAATTGGCAAGGGACAATGTCGTGTTGGTGTGTGGGGACTTTAACGCCCCGCATACGGCGTGGGGATACCTGAAGACGACGGCGACGGGGCGAAACCTGTTCGAGGAGACCACGGACGCGGGGTACCAGTTGCTTAACGACCCGGCGGTGCACACAAGGCACGGCACGTCGGTGCGGCGGGACACCAACCCCGACCTGGCATTTTGCAAGACGACCGACGGCGGAGCGATTGTGCGGTGGCGGAATACGGGCGAAACGCCCGAAGCGACAACTGTATATTGGAGATTGTCGTACCGCTGAGATCCAAGGCACCGACACCTAGGGCGCAGTGTATCACGGACTGGAACGCGTACCGCGAGGCCCTGAGTGGCATCACGGAGCGTATCGACGACATCGACGAGTGGACACGATGATGATGATGATGATGATTCCTATTGGTTTCCCCATTGAAGCGGGGTGATGACATGTCATCTTACCAAAAAGGACTAATATAACCATGTTTTACACTCTTGGTTTAATACTAGCGCTGCTTAGGGCAGGCACTAAAGCTTATTAGGCCCTAAATACTTTCTTTTCCCTGTTACAGGTGGTAACTGTCCTAGGCAATATTCCCCTCTCTGCTTTTCGTCCACCAGCATTCTAATCTTCTTTTCGTCCCCTCGACAGCCTTGAAGTTAACTTCCTCTCTGATACCCTTAAATCCTAGGGCTTCTGAAAGCCCAATATTCCTTCATGTAGATTTGGATGGATACCCTCACATTCTAACACTATGTGCCGCATAGTTTCTGTTTCTTTTCCGCAGAACCACACATACCCCATCATTTTGTGAATACTTCCTCACAAAACTCTTAGTTCGCAGGCAACCTGCTCTAGCCTCAAAAAGCCAAAGCATTGGCCCTGGAATTATCGTAGAAATTTTCCTTTCTGATGTTCATCTTCTCAGCCCTGTACATCTCTAACGACGTTTTAGCTTCCATTTTTTCCCTCCATTTATTCGTTTCAATCTGCCTTGCCTCTTTTTTGGTTACCTTGGCTGTTTTGGATTCCCCACTGTTCTTTCCGTATTTCATCGTTAGCCTTCTAGTATTTCTTCACCACTGCGTGTCCACGCTTTTCAAGTATAGGTACCTAAAAACCTTAGCTGCCCACCTTCGTTGATCCATTGCCATCAACCTCATCTCAAAGCATATTTTACTCTGAGCTTCTCTAACTTCAAACGACGCCCAGCCCATATCTCGGGCCCTCTCGGGACACGGGCCCTCAATGAGGCGGCGCGAACGGCAACCATGGAAGTCGAGCTGGAAGACACGACTCCCCAAGACGATAGCCGGCTTGCACACCTCCTCGAGGCGAGGAACTCCGTGCGCGAACGATGGAAGAGGCAACGACACAACTGCAAGCTCCGCAAGCGGGTCGCCCAGCTCAACAGGGAGATTGAGAAGCATTGCGCCGTACTCTGCAGACAGCAGTGGCACGCGGTTTGCCAGGCGGCCGACGGTCAGATACACAAGAGTCGCACCTGGCAGCTCCTACGCCACTTGCTCGAGGAGTCCAAGACCAAGGGAACGCAACACCACGCTCTCGCCCGCACGCTACACCTGGCGAAGCAAAAGCTCGGCGAGCCGGAAGTCTGCTGGAGCCTAAACAACAAGTACCTTCCGTCCACACCGCCGGACCCCCTCCCTGGCTACGCGGGGGCGGACAACACCCGACTCGGCGAAGACATCGAGGAGTGGGAAGTCCGCGCGGTGCTCCAGTCGATCAACTGTAGGTCGGCGGCCGGTCACGACAAGGCGACGAACAAGGCCCTCCGGAACCTCAACGAAGCGGGCATCACGGAGTTGACACGGTATTACAACGAGTGCTGGCGTGCCGGCAAGTTACCTAAGAAGTGGAAAGACGCGAGGACGGTGCTCATACCGAAACCGGGCAAGCCTCCGCACATCGAAAACATGCGGCCGATCTCGCTCACGTCGTGCGTGGGGAAGGTGCTGGAGCACGTACTGTTGAATCGCTGGCAATCGTACCTCGAGGACGAAGGGCTGTATCCCGACACGATGCTGGGCTTCCGGGCCAAGTTGAGTACGCAAGACGCCATGTTGCTCAGCAAGCACGAGGTGATCGACCAACCAAAGCGCTCCATGGACAACCGTGCGGTCCTGGGTCTGGACTTACAAAGTGCGTTTGACCGGGTCCGTCACTCGGCGATACTCGAGCAAGTGTCCCGCCTGAACATGGGACGACGAACGTTCGCCTTCATCAAGGACTTTTTCACGGACCGCACGACGACGATTGTGGCCGGTGACATGGAGCTCCCTAGCAAGACGCTGGGTAGCGTCGGCACGCCGAAGGGGTCGGTGATCTCACCCATACTCTTCAACATGGTGATGATCGGTGTGGCCGACCGGCTAGCCGGCCTCCCGGACGTCAAGCACACCATTTACGCTGACGACATAACGCTCTGGACAACGGGTGGCAGCGACGGCCACATCGAGGCGGTGTTGCAGCAAGCGATTGATGAAATCGAGAGTCAGCCACAGGGGACGGGGCTGGTGTGCTCGCCGGCGAAGTCGGAGCTCCTGACAATCCCGCCGCGTGGGCGGAGCAGGAGCGACGCGACCGAACCGAACATCAACCTGAGGACGAGGGACGGGACCGCCATCCCGCACGTCAAGACGTCGCGAGTGCTGGGCTGGCACATCGATGCGCTCAGGCACAACGGATTTACGATCAAGAAACTGGACGCGAAGGTGGCGACGGCCATCCGGCTCGTTAGGAAGGCGTCCACCAGACACGCAGGGATGAAGGAGGCAAGCCTCCTCCGGCTCGTACAGTCGGTTGCAGTCAGCCACGTGGCGTACGTTGCGGCGTTCCACGAGTGGAAGGTGGCGGAGCGTCAAAAGCTGGACGCCATCATACGCAAAGCGTACAAGGTGTCGCTAGGGCTCTATACGCACACCAGTACGGAGAAGCCTTTGAAGCTAGGGGTGCACAACACGCTCGATGAGATAGCCGAGGCACAGCATACGGCGCAGATGGCGAGGCTAGCGCAGACGAGGACAGGGCGCTCGATTTTGAAGAGGTTAGGATACCGCGAAAGGAGGTTGCACGGGGACGGGGGCCGGGCGTCGATGCCGTGTAGGCTGCTCTGCCAGTTGCAGGTGCCGCCGATCCCGAAGCACATGCATCCCGAAGTCAACCAAGAGCGGAGGATCGCGAGGGCGAAGGCTCTCACGGCAACACACGCATCGGACAACGGTACTTACTAAGTCGATGTGGCCAAGTACCCGGACAGGCCGGGAACGTATGCGGCGGCCGTGGTTGCGGCTACCTCCGGGGAGATGTACACGGCCGGCAGCGTCCGGGCGCGGAATTCGGAACAGGCCGAGGAGCTAGCCATAGCGTTGGCGCTCACGAACCCGAGGTGTGCAACGGTGATCAGCGACTCGCGGTCGGCGATCATGTACTACGCTACGGACAGAGTGTCCCCGTGCGCAGTGAGAATGTGCGGGGCCCTACAACCACGACAGACGCCGGCGACGCTGAAATGGTTCCCGGCACACGTCGGCCCGGTCAGCACGGGCGAGAACCGCAACGAAGGGGCAGGCCGAGCTGCGAGCGCGCTCACCAGTCGCGGCGCGAGCCCGGACCCCCCGCCGATGGAAACGGAAGACGACGAGGGGAGCCGCTCACCTCGTATAAGGACACTCTGGAGTGGTACAGGGGCGACTGACAGGTGTTCCCGCCGCCCCACCACAAGCTTACGAGGAGGGAAGCGGTGACGCTGCGACAACTACAAACGCGCGCGATGTGGACTCCGGTGATAGCCAAGCACGTGTGCCCGGACGTGTATCCGAGCGATGTGTGCGCGGTGGGTAGGAAGGACAGGGCCACGATGGCTCATATCCTGTGCAACTGCAAAGAGAAACGACGGTGCTACAGAGACGTTACCGCCGCACCTAGCGGATGCGGTGGCAAGCAAGGACTACGACGTGCAATACATGGCCGTCCAGCAAGTGTTGGAGGCTCTCGAGCGTCAGCGGCCGAAAGCACTGTCCCCTCGGGGGCTGGGTGCATGTAGGTAGCCGATGCCGAGGGACCGACTGACACGACGTTAGGCAGCGTCAATTTTGCCGGACAATAAAGATGTTTTATCTCTCTCTCTTGCTTTTGTTATACATTCCCTGCCCACACCCATTTCTTCTTCCTAATTTTTACTAATACGTCCTTAACACGCGTTTGTTCTCTGACCCACTTTGCTCTCTTCTTGTCCCTTAGTGTCACACCTATCATCTTCAGTCCATTTCTTGCTGAATAGTACTGAATTTAAGTTGAACCCTTTCAGTGAGCCTCCAAGTTTCTGTCCGGTAGGTGAGCACCGGTAAGATGCAGCTCTCACACGCTTCGTTCTTCAGGGACAGTGGTAGGCTGCCATTAATTATCTGAGAATGCATGCCCAAGGCACTCTATCCCATTCTTATCCTTCTAATTATCTCTGCCTCATAGTGGGACTCGCTGTAACTGCTTTGCCGAAGTAAATATATTCGCTCACCACTTCCGCTGCTTTGCCACCTATATCAAACCGCTGTGCTCTCCCGAGATTATTTAGCATAACTTTAGTTTTATGCATAATTTTCCGGCCCACGTACCTACGAGTTACTTAGCAAGGCAATGTCATCAGCAAATCTGAGGTTACTGAGCTTTTCTCCATTAACCCTTACGCCCACCTGTTCTAAATCCAATGTTCTGAATACCCCTTGTAGTTCTGCTGGGAATAATACCCCTGTCATGCGTGCCTATTTAAGTGCACTCCCACGGAGCGCACTCATCTAAAATGTCATTCAGGTACAGGTAAACCGCAAACGCGAATGACACTTACCTCCGAACGCACTTTAAGCTGAGTTAGTTCCCGAAACACGCTTTACCCCGGCCGGCTCGTGGAGTGAGCTGTCTCAACCGCAGGGTTCAAAAAATCAGCAAAAACAACATAACAAGCGTTTAAGAGTCTATGAGTTATGTTAAAACCTACATATGGATATATTGTTGATTTATTTCTACGAAAACAAAAACACCGACGAAAAAGAAGGAAATAATCCCTCTCTGGTGATTGCTATTGGTTTCCCCTTTCTAGCGGGGTGATGACGTGTCATCTTACCGAAAATGACTAATATAGCTATGTTTTATACTCTTGGTTTAATACTAGCACTCCTTAGGGCAGGCACAATAAACCTATGGGTCACAAAATACCTTTTTTTCCTGTAGCTGTCCTAGGCAAAATTCCCCTCTCTGCTTTTCGTCCACCAGCATTCTAATCTTCTTTTCGTCCCCTCGACAGCCCTGAAGTTAACTTTCTGTGTGCTACCCTTAGATCCTAGGGCTTCTGGAAGCCGAATATTTCCGTCATGTAGATTTGGATGGACACCCTCGCATTCTAGCACTATGTGCCGCACAGTTCTTGTTTCTTTTCCGCAGACAATGCATACCCCATCGTTTTGAGAATACTTCCCCACAAAGCTCTTAGTTCGCGAGCAACCTGCTCTAGCCTCAAAAAGCAAAGCACTGCCCTGGGAATTATCGTAGAAATTTTCCTTTCTGATGTTCATTTTCTCAGCCCTGTACATCTCTAACGACGTTTTAGCTTGACTTTTTTTTCTCTTAGTTTATTCTTTTGGTTGCCTCTTTTTTGGTTACCTTGGCTGTTTTGGATTCTCCAATGATTTCCGTAGTTCATCGTTAGCCTTCTAGCCTTCCTTAACCACTGCGTGTCCGCGCTTTTCAAGTATAGGTACCTAAAAACCTTAGCTGCCTACCTACATTTATCCATTCCTCTCGACCTCCTCTCAAAACATATTGTAGTCTGCGCTTCTCGAACTCCAAACAACGCCCAGCCCGTATCTCCCTGCACTGCTTCGTTAGTTGTTTTTCCATGCACTCCTATGGCCACTGACGCTCCTGTCATAATAAAAGGCGTGGAGGTTTGTTCGATTCAATTTTCTCGCGTACGCACGTATACTCGCATGCTGTCTATTGGGGAACAGGGCGTTGTTTTTTTTCGGTTTCTTTAAATACAAATTCAATTTGTATTCTAACTGAAATAACGGTGGTACCCTCTGTTATGTACTTATAATTTGCCTCAAATATTCCGAGGTTTCCACTGCACTGAATAATGTTGACATATATCAGCCATGTGCATTTTAAGCATTTTAAAGAAGTGCGATCTTTCGTGTAGATGCCTTTTTTTTTGCTGGGTGCATGAATCGAACCACAGACAGTAAGGCAGGCAGGCAGACAAAACTTTTCGCGTTTGCGTAGCCCTAAAAAGACTAATGACTTCGAAGTACACAATCTTTCAGCCTTGCAACGTTTCTCGCGTCTGCCTGATTGCGAAACGTAGGACTCCGCTCACATGCATAGACGCGGGATTAAATTTGCTTTGTCGGTTGGATTTGAAGAAAAAAACGCGTCGTATTTTAAGGGCACAGGGTAAGCCCTATACTTCCCATGCATTTTTGGCCATTTTGAGGTACATTTTTCTTGGCATCTAATAAAGGTATCTACATAACGCATATATCATTTTCTTTCAAATTTTGTGTTCTTTTATCTGTACTAGAATTATGAGCATTCTTCAAAAAATCAGTTTTTATAATTTTTTGTCTGTTAGTATCTAAATTTTGGCATTATTTTGGTATAAAAGTTGTGTACCAAAAAAAATGTTACGTGCATATTTTCAATTCTAGTACAGCAGTTGTGACAAGTTATGTAGATGACAGGGAAAAAATCAGCTCGTTGTCTTGGAAGATATAGGAAATAATGGTACCCTATGTAAGAAAAACATTGTTTTGAGATAATTGAGTTTAAAGTAAAAAAAGAGGTGAAAAACCATACTTTTTTGCCAAAAACACCACTGAAGCCACTTATTTAAAAAGCACCAGCTTCATAATCACTGTCAAAGCCTTTTTTTCGCTATTCACCCGGTCGTCTATCCTTCCTTGACTATTTTGTGCACCATCGTACAGATCTGTTCACAAAGTATTTTGCTTGTGGTCAACGTCTTTAAGCCACTTGATGGTGGTGTTGCGCCTAGGTTTTGGTCTGAATGATTTCAAAATGCTGGCCTCATGCGTTGCTTCATCATTTAATGAAAGAACAGCATCCAATGTTGCAATCATTAGAGTGTGAAGGCCAAAAAAGATGTTTTTTTTTTGTGCGCAGCTTCGAAGGGCAAATGTGGAAAAAACGTGCAACAGGGTCTTTGGAATGCCCTCGCTGAAAAATCAGCTATGCAATGGTTGCTAAGCAATTTCTTAATTCAGCTGGTTCCAGAAAAGCATTTTGATCTGAAGCTGGAAAGTTTTTTTATGAAAAAAAATGACAATACACCTGTGAACATTCTTAAGAGGATGTGGGCACTTACTACTTGCTTACAGGAAAACTGCTTTTTAACGAGAAATAAGACTTTTTAAGGCAAGTGTGAATATGGAAAATGTGCACAAGGAATTGAACTTCCCTAATTGCGAAGAAAAACAAAAAGTCATTTTTTCAATATTTCGCCTTACCCTGTGCCCTTAAATGTTGCGGTCATAGGCCCTGAGAGCGTCTGTTTAAAAATATTTACCATGACGCGCAATGAACGCAGAACACATGTTCGGATTTATTCGATAGATTATTGAAAATACAGAAACGCTGCACTACAGAGTGCAAGGAATCGATGAAGTCAGGCGTCGGTTGTCCCGTTATTTGACTGCGTGGGAAGGCTGGTTCCGAAGTCGTCCATCCTGCAGCCAAAGGGGCACTTAGTAAGGTTTGTGAAAGGAGCGACGGGGTTGTGCGACGATAATTGCAACACTTTAAAGAAATTTCCTAAGCGAACCGCCACTCGGTTCGCGCTCAAACTTCACAGGAAGGTCGCATTTTGGGATCTTTTTGTTTGACTTCCGGGAATAATGATGGTACTTGCCTGTTTATTCTGAAAATCAATAAAAACGATTTTCGCCTATGGGAAAATGGCGCCCGATTTGGACGTGCGAGCCAGCGCAAGCCTGTCTTGGAACGATGGTGCCACCTGGCGTACTCAGAACGAAACAGACGTTGAGGATTCACGCTCCTTCCACCGGCAAAAAGAAGCCAAATGGGGTAGCTAGCAGACGACCAGAAAACGTAAAATCGTGTTTTCTGATTGTCTGCTACCTGGTTTGGCTCCTTCCACGGTAGGAAGGAGCCAAATGACGAACTAGAGATCAGAAAATGTGAAAGCAGGTGAAGAAACAAATGTAACGTTTATTGGCAACGATGAACTGTGGGAATATTTTATTATTAATTGTATCCGCTGTTATGCATATAGTTGTGAATATTGTAAACTATAGACGAAAGAGATTTGCTGATCGTCTGCTACACCATTTGGCTCCTTCCTACCGTGAATCCCAAACGTGCGTGTTTCGCTCTGCATACCTCAGGTTGCGCCGTCGTTCCAAGATCAACTTGCACTGGCTCGCACGTCCAAATCAGCCGCCATTTTCCCATAGGCGAAAATCGTTTTTATTAATTTTCAGAATCAACAGGTAAGTAACGTCGTTGTTCACGGTGTCGAACAAAATAGACCACAAAATGCGACCTTCGTGTGAAGTTTGAGAGCATTCCAGAATGAGCGTTCTCTGTGGCTCGGATCTACCATTTCCCTCCCCTATGCTGTCACATGCACCTACTTCCCAACATTAATGGGCTAAATTGTAGATTTATTTACGATACAAGTTTTATGTCTTATTGCCCCCAGCGCTTGTTTGGCAGCAAACGATGCTTTTTTTTCACTGAGAAATGCAAGATTTTACGCCAAAACTTTAATTTTGCCGCTAAATCATGTGTTTCGTGACTTCTGCGATGGTGTATTAAGGGAAGGTACTTAAAACGAAAGTTAGTGTGTTGACTACGCTTGCTGCGAACCACGCCAGTTGTCTTTTGTTGCCTTGTTGCCTTCATAAACAGCGCGACACTGCCGTTCGAGGGCCGCTGTCCGCACTTGCTCTGTTTCTGACCGGATTTTTGCATGGCGTTGTTTTGGTACGGTTGATAGTAATCGTCTGAAACATTTCGGTTTGCTCGACAAATAAGGTCACGTAAGTGGCGATGTCGCTTATGCCACTTAGCCCCTGTCATGTCAGACAAGCCAACGCGCTCGACGGGTGTGCAGCTCCCGGCCGGCATGCGTGCCGTATACGCACCAACGTTTACAGTACGGCCTGGTGCTTCTGTGTTCATGTGTTCGTTCATAAGTTCCACTGCTTGCCCTACCATTCTTACTAAAATAAAAAATGTGCACTAAATTTATACCCAAATAGCTCGTTCAGCAAGCTTATAACCCTTGCTTAATTTGAGTTGGATTTTGTAGAACTCATCAATCAATCGCAACGAGCTGCCACGCGTCATAAGCTCAGTGCGGAAAAGAAGCTAGGGTGTCGCATGCCTATTCCACGGAGCAAGAATTATTAGGAGGCGCAATCAGGGCTTGCTCCGACGGCGCCGATGAGGTCACGGCGTTGGGAACGGCACCGACACGCCCTCTGTCGCGAGGCAGCCAAAGGGAAAAGGCTCGCCTGGTTCAAGGTCAGTCAGTGCATAGCCGGCTGCCGTCGTGGGCAGGTGACGCCGACGAATCCCTCGCGTGACTGGACTTTTATTAGAGTCGGTTTGCGGCGGAAGAAATCCTCGCGTTTCAAACATCGCTGTGGTAAGACGAAGGGACTTCGATTTTTTCATAACGCGAAACCTACAATATAAAAAAACCTAGCTGGAACCTGCGTATGATTAGTTCCAGTGAATGATGGTTCTTATCCTCCATGGGATTAGTTCAATGTCCTAACTTCGCCGCTCTGCCTGTGAAACGTGAAAAATTACCCCACCTTCCCGCGAGGGAAACCCTGTGGAGATGCGACGCATCTTGGGGGTTCACTTGGTGTTTCCGTTGGGTTGATTCTCTAATTGCGTGAAACGTGTGAGGAACGCGTATGATGTAGTCTTTATTTCTTTGGCCGGTGCTGGAACGACCGCGGCTATGACGCAACGTGGCGCGGCTATGACGCAACACAATCCAACACAATCCACTTTAATCCAATCCAATCCAAATCCAATCCAATCCAAGCCAACCCAATCGAATCCAATCCAATGCCCCTCGCGAGAGTGTTCGCTATCGGAGAGGAGAGGGGGTGAGCGGCGGAGAGCGCAGCTCGCACGGCGAGGAGAATGGGGGAGGGGTGTGGACGGACAACAACAACGCCGTATGGAGGGAAAGGCGAGTGAATGAGATGCAGTCGCATCTAAAAGCGCGAGGCGAAGGCAGAGGGAGTGAACCACTCGTGGCGGGAAGGCGGCGTCGGCAGACGTCGTCTGCTCCGGGATTCCTTCTAGTGCTTCGTTTCAAGCGCGGTACGGCTTGGAACTAGGGCAGTATTAATTAATAACTGCTGCTAAAATGTCCACAACTTGTATTGATTTATTTCACAAAAAGAAATCTGGCAATTTCTACAATATATTTGATGATTTTACGATTTTCGTGCGTCGCGTCCATAGAAGTACATGTAAACTATGGCAATGCGCTTGACGCATGATCTGTTTTGCTGCTCCACAAGCTGCATTTTCTCCTCGCCAGACAGGGACATTAACGCACCGCCCGCCCGCGCTGTCCCAGCCCAGATGATTCCCCTCCTCAGATGCTTCTTTCTTCGTGGCCTATTCTCAGTTGTCCTCATTATAAAGCTTACTCGAGTGAAGTGGGCATGAAAAGTGTTGTCAGTGTTATTCCAACGAGGCAATCTTTCGAATGAACCAAACTTGCACTTTGTCTTCATGACCCCTTTAACTCTAGACGAGTTCTTTTAAACGAGAGTTTCGGCATTTCACCGTTACGAAGTATACGAGAGTCGTGGTTGACAACAGGGCCCCAGCTGATACTTTTAGATGCAGAGATACTTTTTTGATACTTCTTGTCCCTCCGGCGTCGTCGTCGTCGGCGCCGGCGGCGGCGGCGGCGTTGTCCACCCCTCCCCCATTCTCCTCGCCGCGCCAGCTGCGCTCTCCGCCGCTCACCCCCTCTCCTCTCCGATAGCGAACACTCTCTCGCGAGGGGCATTGGATTGGATTGGATTGAATTAAAGTGGATTGTGTTGGATGTGTTGCGTCATAGCCGCGGCAGACGCGCTGGGGCCGGCGCATGTGCAGTACTCTCTCTTCCGCGGTTTCCTCTCCTTCGGGCGCGCTGCGCATATAACCGGTGTGCCGTTCTCCGGCGAAGCTACATCCACGCTTGGCTCAAACACCTAGAGTCCACGCCGCTTTACAAGTACGCCAACATCGTCATCGACTGGGACCGGCTTACGCAGTCCCCTCAACGTTATGGCGCTATAAAACGCGGTCCCTTCGCCGCTCCGCCTATGCGTCGCATCTACACAGGGGTTCCCGCGAGGGGAGGTGGGAGTTTTTGTTCAGAAAAAGATGACGTTGACCGGTGAGTGAGTGAGTGAGTGAGTGAGTGAGTGAGTGAGTGAGTGAGTGAGTGAGTGAGTGAGTGAGTGAGTGAGTGAGTGAGTGAGTGAGTGAGTGAGTGAGAGTGAGTGAGTGAGTGAGTGAGTGATGAGTGGTGAGTGATTTTTTTGAAATAGAAAGTGGAAAAGAAGTGGACCGGGGATATTCATACTAGAGACCGGAACTTCAGGCACGAAAAATCAAGGTTTAGGCGACTATAATATTGTAACGTGGCGGCAGAGCCAATGACTCGAACGATGACTGGAGGATGGGGAACGATCTATTTACATAATTTACAATGCGGCCATAACAGCGCCCGCTGGGACCCAGCCACTTCGTCGTCCTCGTCGTCTTCACGTGATGAGCCATGATGGGGCATTGGCCGCCTAGGTGTCCCGTGAGAATATGTACTAAAAAGTGCCATTTAGGTGATCAAAACTGTAGTTTAGGCATATATAGAGGCCCAGATTGTATTTACTTCAGCGGCCTATTTTAGGACGCATTTCGTTTTCGCAATACAAACAGCGGAGAAATATTGTACTATGGAAAAGCAATTTTATTTTCTTCGTGAAAATCCGCCATAGAAGGCTCACCAATTCAAGAAATTTATGCAAAATTTGGGTGATTCGGCACTTAAAGAACGACTTGAAATCCATGACAAGCTAGCCGTGACGATGTTGTACGGAATAAAGTCGTACCTCCTCTCAGTCGATATTTGCTGGCGAAGAGAAAGAACACTCAACGTCCACTGGAATTGGGAGACGTAGTTGTAGTTTGGAACGATTTGTGAGCTAATTACACATGAAATATCAATGTTTGCTGCCAAAACCCCGTGGAAGCTCTTTTACCGCAGAGTATCTCCACAAGCATTGCGATATGCACGAGACGGATTTAATATTTGAGCAACGGATTTAAGCCACCGGTCCTTCAGGGATGGCGGCGGACCTGTCCCTTACCTTCGAAATAAGCTCAGATTCTTTATTCCTCATTCAAGGTTCCCAAGTTTTCCGCTGCTGATTGCTTTCTCCTCAGAATGGGAAATAAGCACACGAATGCGTCAAGTGACTCTCGAGTGTAGACGCTCTTGTCTACTGCAAAAGCTGTGAATAACCTACAAGTGTTCGTTGTAGACGCCTTGCACCCTTAGCCGCGTTCCCAGGGGGTAAAAACAGGCTCCGGTGGAAGAGGAGCAATCGGTACCTGCCCCTTGACGACAAGCACCAATGAATCCCAAGAATACAATCCCACAACACCGATGAGTTCCATGGATAGCGCAGTAAACGGCAATAAGTCCGGATAAAAGAAAAATTCTCGCATCTCCCGAAGTGAATCATGACGAGTGGGCGAAGCACTGGGAATCGTTCTTACCGAAAATCACCCGTGAGAGTGCTCACAGCTGCTAAAACGATTTCCAATTCAATTCAATACAATTGAAATCAATTTAATCCAATACAATTCATTTCAATCCAATCCAATCCAATGCTCCTCGCTCATGTGCGGCATGGCTCTCAAGGAGCAATCTCTCTCTCTCTCTCTCTGTCTCGCTCTCTCTAACCTTTCGTGTACCTTTTATTTTGTTCTTGTTAACCTTTTGTGAACCTTTTGTTCAGAAATGTTTCGATTTACACGGTGCTGTGCAGTGAGCACGGACGCCGAACGCCAGACAAGCCTCGGCCTTAAGGTAGTTCGCCTCTAAAAATCAAGACTTCCTATCCTGCAGAAGTGAATCCCCAGCAAGCTGCCGGGAATAACACCACTTAGTAGCTATGTTCTTTATACAGATTAACACACATAAACAGCACGCCAGATTATTTCAACTAACCCTTAGAGCTACATGTAAATGACCTTGAAAGTTGTCCGATACTACAGATTATGGTTGTTGCAACCAGACTGAAGGAATGGTGAAACGCTTGTTCTACAACCTCTTCTCTCGTTCTCCGTTGTGCTATACGTCCTGCATCTTGACGGCTGGCGATGCTCCCTGATCGGGCTGCTGGTTGTGCACGTGTTCGTGGCGCCATCTTTAAACTTTCGTGTGTCAGATGTTCCCGTTGTTTTCCTTGGTCGGCGTCTTTGACCTTGAGCGGCATATGCGCGGTTGTGTCGCGTTCATTTCCTTCTTTGCTTGTTTTTTTATTGCGTTAGAGATGGGCAGGGCATTGTCGGCAAACGTTTTGGCCACTGATACCCGGCAAACAGCGCGACAGAATTGCGTAAAACGAAACGCTCCTGCTGACACCCGGAGGCGACGTTCGCTGTGGTGTCGATGCGTTCGAGCCTCTGGCTGCCTAGTCTAGCCGCTCGGTGTAACCTCAGTTAGAGTGGCGGCGGCTCGGGCAGGAGTTTCCGCGTCTCGGCGTGTTTGGCAGGGCGCGTGGACTCTCTTTGCAAACAGCGTCAGGCAAACGCGAGGTTGCGAACTTTTGAAGCGCGAACAGTTTTCGTGGAATATGTACGCGAACCATCCATTGCACAAAGTAATACATAAAGTAATACCATCCACAAAGTAATGCATAAGCCAAAAAGGGCACTTTTAGTCGCAAAAAAGCCAATATGGGCATGAACCTCAAAGTAGGGACCTATATGCCCATAAAGTATCGCTTAAAGTGTTTCATTTCCCTTTTTTTGTGCATATATGTCAAATAGGGTTGATACGAACGCAAAGAAAAAATAGGCATTTTGCCTAACGTTCCGGTCTCTAATCATGACGTTTAGTTTAAAGTAACTACTGTGGATCGCCATTAATCGCGTTTGTGTTACGATCCTTCGCGCTGCTTTCTGCTAAAGTAACAACTGGCTATATACGCCTGCCATAACCGCTCCCCGTCCGGTCAAAGCGGCCATGAAAGCAAAATACTACTTTGCTCAATTTGAAAGAACTAGTCTTTGGTAATTCACTCAGATCAAGTTCAGCCATGAAAAAAGTTTGACACAACTCACCAGATATAAAAAAAAATCAAATTTGGCGCCACATTGGCGTAATATGGGCAGAAGTGACGTAATATGGGCTAGCACTAAAGCACAGTTGTCAGTGTGCTAACTGCACCCTAGCATTCAGGTGATACGACCGAAGGAAACTAGACGCCGCTCTAAAACCGCCCAGACATGTTTCTAATTGGCTGCGTCTTATGTGGGCGGCGGCCAATCAGAGAAAGATGATTCTGTGACGTCATAAAGACGTCGACCGAAAGTGGCTCAGGATTTACACAGCCTTATCCGTTTCCCTTAAATTCTGCATTATTTGATTGAAGTTCGCGATAAAACAGGTGTCATTTTCGTCTAAAAAAGTCTTTTTCGATGAAACTGAAGTTGTACCTAGTCTTAACGCGCACGCTTTTGCCAGCGTACCCGATGGAGTCGTCTTCACTGGTTCCGCCGGCCGATGACGACTCGTCTTTGCTAGTGGCTTCCACATCCTCGGCCTCGTCAGGGAGAAGGGGCCACTCTCCTTCGTCGCGGAACGGCTCCCCGGCTGCGCAAACACAATCCGTACATTCAGTTATCCAGCCCACGAGAGGCACACGCGCATACACAGAAACGAAATCAAGACGACGCTTCCTAGACCTTGCAGTGGCACGCACTGTGGTTTGCAAACGCCCTGTTAGAGCGGACGATGTATTACTCGAGGTGAAAACCCAGAAAACGTCTCGTTCGTCAACCTCATTTAAAGCTCAGCCAAGGACAAGTCTTGCGGTTTCGAAGTGAAAGCGTCTAATCGCTCCTTCGTTCAAAAATTATTCACGGAGGTGCAGGAGGCATCGCAGTTCGGTATTCGCTCGCACCTACAGAGCCCACTGCACCGAGTGGCGCCTGTGTTTTCTCCTGCGGTGTTTTTTCTTGCATTCTGTGAGTGCCGACTGCTCGCTCTCGGAGCGAGAACCGAGCTATCGCTCGACAAACTTCGTTTCACCGTATTAGACCCGTGCCACACGTACAGGGAAAATGACACCGAGTGCCTAATATAAGCCTTAAGTTTTAATGCCATTAATTCGCTGCGACACGCAAAAATCTAACGCCATTCGCTCTAATGTCTATTTTGGTTTACGGAGTTCCGCACAACTGATTCGCCTTCACGAACGCCGTAAATCTGCCTACCCCAGAACGCGATGACCACCAGATGAAACCAAGGACACTCTCAGCCCCAGAGTGTTGACGCTGAAACGTAGCTGAAATTCAAAATAAGATGATTTTTTGTGCTCCCTCAGTAGTGAAGCTCTAAAGAAGAAGAAGTTCAATAAAACAGCGGCAAAACAAAAACATTGTGTTACTCGTCGTTTTGAATTTTTCTGATTCGGCTACCGCTGGCAGTCAACGGAAGCTGCTGAAGCCACTTCTAGCTCGCACCATCTGTTAGAAAACACCATTTCCATAATGTTTTCCCTCACAAAAACATATTTAACCCTTGTACGACTTTTTTCTCTACGTTTAAACTTCAAAAATGTGAGTGCATTTATCTTTTTGGTCATTAACACCATCATACCTAACACGTTTAACGCCTTTGCGTTTTCACGTGTAGCACCACCCGCCCAAATAATGTCATTCTCTATCTTAAAGACTTGAACACTTAATGTCATTTTTCGTGTATGTGTGGCACGGGTATTAAACCACGCCATATTTAACAGGAGCTGTTCTAGCACTGTCCTTGACTTCCGTCTGTGCTGATATCGTGTCACGCTCTTTGGAGCAGGTTTCTCTGCCGCGCAAAAACCGCTCCCCAGCATAAAAATATCTATAAATTAAAAAAAACGTTCTTTGAACTTCATATTTCGATATAAGACGGCTGATATTTCCCCTTGGAAAAAGAGGTCGTCCCAACATAGCATTCCTCTTTGATGTTGAAGGGGTACTGTAACCAATTTTAGGCGTTAATATTGTTTCGCAGTTCGCTTCCTTTACTCAACAGAATACCCTGGCTGAAATATGAGCGCCCTGCGACGCGAAGAACATACTTTAATTGGATCTCATTTATCGGGCCGACGGAACAGCACGCGGCGCGGCACTCACCAAATGGCATCAGCGTGACATCACCCCGTGGTGTCCAAAAGAAGTGACGCGGACACCGCTCGTCAAAAACTCGTGACGTCACATCACGCGCGCGGCCCACGAGCAGCGACTGGGTGACGGCGGTTTCACAAACAAAGCTGCAGGCATAACCACTGCCCAGAAAGGCACTGCTGGCAAAAATGAAGTTCCACACACGGGAAAGGAACTTAGAATATAGCCCGGAATCGCAATAGAAGTCGCCATACGGATTTTTATTCAAAGCAGTCATCGAATTTCCGCCGCAATAGTATGCCTACACCTTCAGGCAGCTCAGCAGCTAAGCCGTTCAGCTCCGACGGCGGCGTAGTCGAAACAACACCCCCGCCGGCTTCCGCAGTGTTTTGACGTCCGCACAAAGCGGTGAGGTCATGCCGGGATTCTGTCATATGCGCCTTTCGGGCTAAAAGCACGGGAAATTGAAACAAACGATTGTCAGGCCATTCAGTGTGATTAATTATCGCACGCTGAAGTGTTTAAAGTGCTGTTTCGGGTTCACCATACCATTACGCATCGATAAAAGCAATAAAAATGGAACATAAATTTTCGTGTCACTACTCCTTTAAGCTGACTTTAATGACAGCAGTGTATGCTTAGTCTTAGTAAGCTGGCTTTCCAACATGTTGTTGCAGAGTGAAGTTCGTCGACTACGCAGGGAGCATTACTACTGAAAACGGCTAAACTCTTGTGTTATGGGAAGTACCCTGAAACAAATTATATTAACATTAGCCGATAAGACGACTATACCAATGCACCGAGCTTCATTTACTTGTCACAGTTAGTTCACGCCGAAGTTGTAAACGTTACAGAATTATTGTCTGCTTTCAGCACATGGCCATCCACGAAGGGTGTATGGTTACAGAAAACGGCTGTTACTGTTGTTTTGCCAGAACTATCTGGAAACAAATGATATGACAATTATCAGCTAGGACGACTCCGACATCACGTACCGCAGCTTCGCTGGTCATCCTTCTTGACAGAGTGGAAGGGCAATCAATTTTATCTTATTGGTAGCTGTAGTCAAGAATTTTCTCTAAGCCATAAGAATCAATTCCCGTTTCTCGCGTAATGGGCCTACATTTACCAGTATTATATGCATGCAGCATTTCCAATGCGCACGGTAGCTATGCTATGATTGTCTCCAATACATACGGGCTTGTGGAAGAAGTGGAATTCCTGGGAATTTAGGGAGCAATCCGGAACATTGGCGAACATTCCTCCAGCCTCTCCATTAAGAAGTTCAGAATAATCACGGACTCCCACGTCGCACTTCGGGAGCTGAACCGTGTGTTCTCGCCTAATAGCACGGCGACCCGCATTCTGACTTCGGTACGCGTCCTAAAAGAAGAAGGCTTCACGATTCGCATCGCCTGGACACCGGGGCACATCATGAGTGCGCATGACAACCTTTCGGCACACGCTGCTGCCAGGGAGCGACTTCAAGCACATCCCGCGGTTCCCAACGCACCAACCTCAGTCGGATTGACAACTTAGGCTTTGGCATCTAAAAAAAATAAGCAGACAACGCCTTCAAGATGCGACGCCGGACGGAGTCCTGAACCTTCTCAAGCCTCTTTCACGCTCGGGGGAAATATTCGCGAGCAAAGTCTACGCTAATGCGGCCTACACCCCTCACGTTATTTACAAATGGACAGCCCCTGCAGGGTCCGAGCTCAACCACTGCCCACACTGTGGTTGTGATAGCACACCAAATTTATTTCATCTAATCTGGCTCTGTCCCGCCTTCGACAGAGGCCACGCGCAGCTTTTAGCCATTGCCCTGGTACCTACATCCGTTTCCGAACAAATACGCCGGGTGCGGGAAGATCCACCAACCGTTGAAATAATTACTGAATGATCTCTCGAGAATGGTCTCTCTAAAATGGTGTAGAGCTTGTCCTACTCCTCTAGACAGCTCTAAACACGCTCCATCTGCCCGGTTTATGTGCGGAAAGTGAGAAGAAAAAAAGCTAGTGGACTGTGATCCCCATATGAACAGCGATCATTTGCATTAATATGCAGAGAACTGTGTGAACAGGGAGCATCGGCTGAACTGCTCTTTCCCCTACCTTTTCAGCTCTCTCCCCACAGGGCATCTGGCCTCCTTACCTCGATAAAGTAATTCTTTCTCTCTCTCTCTAGATTTCATTTAGCTACGTGTACGCGCTGTTATTTCTTATAAGTACCTTTTCTTGTCCCACAGAAAACTTTTGTGCTTCATTATCCACGCAGAATCCATTTGTTTCCCACGCAAGTTCACCACTACGACTTGGCCGCCAACGCGGCCAACTGAAATTGTATCGACCGTAAGCGCTATTCACAGTGAGAGTGGTTTTGACGCCTCACTCACCTTTTCGCCGTCAGCCAAACAGCACGCGTAGCAACACCTCAACAATGCACGCCTCAACGGAGAGAAAGCAATGGGAATACCACAAGTGGCGACACGTGTCAAGTCCGTTACGCCCACTGGCCTGTCAACTCACGTGTCATACCGTCGCAGCAAACACTCAAGTAGTTGTATTCAAGTACTCAAGTTCGCGTTTCAAGGGGCGATCTCGCAACTCCCTAGCAGTTTACCAAACTATCGCCATCTCTTGACTACTTTCGTTATCGACGCCAGGCTGATACTGAAACTAGTCAAAAAAGGGCTCCCCAGCCCCTCTTGGTGGAAGAGGAGGAGCAACCCCGCCTGTGTCAGGCAATGTTATACAGGCGGAGTTGCAAAAAACAACAGAAACACAACGTACTGACAAGAATAACACAAGAGAAACACTGGCGATTCACTGCTCTGCACTTCGGACAGCTTTCAGGTTGAGTGTAACTGCTTTAATTTGTTTCATTCAAGGACCTTGCCTACTTCGACAAATATTGTTTCGCCGTCGTCTGTAATTGAGGGCTGAGTTGAGCGATCCATGAATAGCGATAAGGGAGAACAGAGACTCGAGGAGGGCACAAAGATGCTTGATTGATTGATTGTAGTGTTTAACGCGCCGACTCAACGTGGGCGATGAGGCGCGCCGTAGTGGAGGGCTCCGGATTAATTTTGACCACCTGGGGATCTTTATCGTGCGCCGAAATCTCGTACACACGGGCGTTTTTGCTTTTCACCTCCATCAGAAAAGCGGCTGCTGCGCCCGGGAATTGAACCTGCGACCTCGTGCTCAGCAGCGCAACACCTTAGCCACTGAGCCACCACGGCGGGTGGCACAAAAATGGCTTTCAGATTGGCTTGAACTGGATCAGATTCAACAGGTTTCCTGTACAGGAGAATGGTATGCGAAACGTAGAAACAATCACGTGATGCCAGTGCGCAGGGAGGGGAGGAAAGCGAGATTGTCTGAGCAGTGACACCATAGCCGAGGAAGGAGGCGTGAGTGGCGTGATTGGAGGAGCACTGTCATCACGCGCGCGATATAGTAGGAGGCACGCTACTGTTTTTTTTTCGCCCCCTTTTTTTTAGTTACTGGAGAGGAGTGTCGCGAGGCCTAGCGTGTAGCTGAACGAGCTCATCGTACGGCTGACCGGGAACGTTAAAAAATTACTTCATCAAGGCTTAACACTGAATGAACAAACTTTTCGCATTTGCAATTGAAGAAACCGCGATCGTTTCACTAAGCTCTTTCAATCGCTTAAGGGTATTTTACTTCAGCAAAAATACCAAGACTTTTTTTCTACTAATTTGCCTTTCCCTTTGTTCTATTTTCATTCGTCGCTGCACCAACGTCGAGAAACATACAGAACAGTATATTTCCTCAGGCCGCCATTGTGAACAGGTCTCTCGTTCTTCCACACTCTCAGATGCGGTTGTTCTAGGTAACGTTTGCGTTCTTCGACTGGTCACAAAACTTACGGGTTTGACAGAATCATGCTAAGGGGAGGGGGGGAGGTGATGAATACACACACAAAATGAAGATAAGAAAGATGTCTGCCTTCTTGTTTCAGCCAACGAAACAAAGCCTGACATGCTTGTACCTGCTTAGAGAGCAAATACGAGGAAGGAGGAAAGTGTTAGGCCGAAAGCACGTGCACCTGACTGCCTGCTGAAACCAAACGGTTAATTAGCCACATGAATCACGGGCCTCTGCGCTGACACAGACACACGCAGGCTGTGGCGACTGCTGCTTTTCGGCTCTTTTTGCCGCGCGCAGTGATCACTTTTTTGTATGTTTGTGTACTTTGCGACACCCGACTGATCGAGACAGAGAGAGGCTCCGAATGATGCTGTCGGATTCTCGCCTTACGCTTTGGCGTAACACAATTACGGCCCGACCACCTCGGCTAAAATTACCACATTTTCGCAATTCTAAGCACCCTTCCCCTACTTTCGAAAAAAAAATACTTAAAAGAAGTTTGCATACGAATCTATAACCCCTTTTTCTAAGCAACCATCGCAAGGCGGATTTGAGAACCGTGGAAGTGGGCCCCCGTTAACGCTGGGGCGAAGTCATTTACGGAGCTTTATATTATAAATACTTCAAGGGAACAGAAGACAATTTGTTGGAGGTACCGAAAGCGGCGGCTCAAGCGGCACAACGGATTGTAATGACATACGTGAGGATTATGATTGATTGTAGGTTTAACACGCTGACGCAACGGAGGCGATGAGGCGCGCCGTAGTGGAGGGCTCCGGATTAATTTTGACCACCTGGGGGTCTTTAACGTGCGCCGAAATCTCGTACACACGGGCGTTTTTGCTTTTTCGCCTCCATCTGAAAAGCGGCCACCGTGGCCGGGAATCGAACCAGCGACCTCGTGCTCAGCCATACGTGAGGATTAGGCGTAAGCGGCCTGTTCACTGTCTGTAACTATTTTTCTTTTGAATGTTTGCTAAATAAAACTATTCATTGCGTTCGTCTCTTCGAGATACAGCCGCGAGAAAAGTTGCGGGGAGGGGGGGGGGGGTAATCAAGTTTTTTTCGAATCTAAGCACCCCCATCACTTTGGACATCGCGTTCGCGGAAAAAAGGGGTGCTTAGAATCGAGTAAATACGGTATTTTATCCAAGGATGCGAGAAAAGCTAGTTTGTATTAATATCTGTATCGCGGCGACAAATAAGATTTGTGTAGGACAAAAGCACTCGTTATGGGCTGTGAATGCGAAATCAATTGATTGATTGTAGGGTTTAACGCGCCGACGCAACGCAGGCGATGAGGCGCGCCGTAGTGGAGGGCTCCGGATTAATTTTGACCACCTGGGGATCTTTAACGTGCGCCGAAATCTCGTACACACGGGCGTTTTTGCTTTTCGCCTCCATCAGAAAAGCGACCGCCGCGGCCGGGAATGAATGCGAAATCAAGAGTGTCAAGAACGCCCAGGAAGCGTTGCTTTCGCCACGCACTGTTGAAGGGCTTTGCGGTCTTGATGCTTGAGCCGCTTTGCTTTGCGATCTGCCTTAAAGGAGCCATGAAGAGAAAACACAAGTTTGGTTCATTCGAAAGATTGCCTCGTTAGAACCATAACGACACCACTTATAACGCAAACTTCCCTCAAATAAGCTACATAATTAGGAAAAAAGGAAATGACCATGCGACCCACCAGCTCATTTTCCGCAACAGAACCTATGATGTCACTCGAGAATGCTCTGCGATTGGCGGAGGCCGGCAAAAGCAAACGCATGTTAGGCAGGGCTTACAGTTTGCATAGCGAGCTAAATGCCCGTGAAACATACTGCACATTCTTTTTATGCCAAAGAACGGTGGAGTAAACGGTTGAAGTTCCAAACGAACACGCAAGCGTGTGCGCCAATGCGTACGAAACTACCACCGGCCGAGCTCGACATCTCGCCGTCGCGCAGACGAATTTTAGGGTTCGAGGCTCTTAGGGGCCAACGAACCGTCCCAGCACGCACAGCCGCGACCTTGCTTGGTATCGTAATCCCTTCACAGGAGGTTGGCTGTCATATCGCCAACCAGCAAAGGTAAAAATAGAAACGAGGGGAGTAAGGAACAGCAAGCAGCGACGAGATAGTGACAGTCGTCGCAGTTTCGGATAGTGTTGGCTTGCTGCTATTGTTAGGAGCTCGTTTCCAGTTTGCAACCACTGAAAACTTCAGTTTGTTCGAGTACTTTACAATGAAATTTCGTTGCTACGTTTTGAAATGCCCATGTAGTACGGGCAAAGCGTCGAGGGAGTGCGACATCCCCAGTGAGGAGATCTCCTTTCATGTGCTGCCCAACGACGAACCTCGGCGAAGCAAGTGGCTACGTTTTGTGAACTTTGCAAACCGAGGAGAAAGAGAGCTAAAGGAAGTACGAGTGCGCTCGCTTCATTTCCGAGGAAGTGATTACGGCAGGGACCCTTACGTTAGCTCACTCCTGGGACATGCTGGCGCTCGTCGCCGACTTCGTCAAATCGTCGTCAAAGCGCTCTGACCTTGGGGGAAAAAAATGCCGTAAACACCGGGCATTGACGCTCGTATCTTTCTGGTCGAAGCAGACAGCTCGCGCGAACGGCTTTCCATTCACGACACCGGCCAACTGGCATAAGCGATACTGCTACTGAAATTGAACTATTATTAACCGTAATAAAAATACGGCACATACGTACCAGTCTGTATTCGTCCGTCGCGACGGGGCTGACGAGGCAGCGGTGCCGACGGCAGGGCGTTCGTCTGTTGTGGCTATCGCGGAATGGTCGCTTTCCCGTCCACCGCGTATCCCACAACTCTTGCCACTCGTGCACTTAGAAGCATTGAGCGTTCAAGTGGTGTGAGGTTGTTAAATGCAAGCCCGAGCTCCTCGGCGAGAGTTTTGTTCTCCGGATCAGGTGGTTCAATGACTAGGGCTGCGGGTGCACTAGGTTTTACTAGTATTTTTAAAATGGCCGCCGTCTCGGTCGACTCCCGCGTGTGGGTGCTATATGGAGTCGACATACTAAGTATCTGTTTCATGGACCGGCTCGTATGACGCCATTGTTCACGTTACGGAATGTGCAATTTTAGCGGGGGATTTAAAATTTTGGCTTAAACTGCCTTATTTCTCAGTGAATAAAGCATCATTTGCTTCCGTGAAAGCGCTTGGGGTACTATGAAACACCTAATCTTTCGAATAAAACGAACTTTTGTTTTCTCTTCATGGCTCCTTTAACGCTTTCGAATGGCCTTGAGCTGGCTCCTACGCGTGGCGCCGCAGCTCGCTTTGCCGCCGCGTAATGGGAGAGTTGACGGCGATGGTGAATTTCGTTGCTTCTTCTGCTCCCTTCAGCTGCGGGGTGGTGGCGTGGATGGCCCCCTCTGGGTACTGTTCAGTTCAAGCGCGTGCTGCGGAACGCTACCGAAAAAGTTATTTTTCTGTTAGTCGCCTGACGCCGGCTTCACCGCTGAATGGGCCATTCTGTCCTGATAAAAAGCATGCCTCTTCTCGTGCCTCTGCACAAGCTAGCGCAGTCGCTTCCGGGTGACGATGCACAGACGGCGTTGCTTGTGTATAGTGTGGTGGGGTAACGACTAGCCCTTCCACTATAAGGAAGGCTGGCTTTCATATCCGCTGGAGGACATGGACTGCACAAAAAATTAGCAGTGGCTTAGCTCGGGTATGCCAGGATATACGTAGCGTGAGCTAAGGTTCAGCTGGTTATACTTAAGTTTCCTGGTTTTCTAGGATTATCTGTTTATCATGCTTACTGCTGCTTAAACGATTTCCATTCCATTCCAATCCAATCCAATCCAGTCCAGTCCAGAGTAGTCCAGTCACTGCGCCTCCTGCTTGCGCAGCACGACTCTGCAGGAGCCACGCGCAAGGGCTATCAAGCGGCTCCGGCACACCGTCAGACTTCGCTAGTGCGCAACGGAGGTGCGCGGCTGGGCACGCGCCGGCGCCAGTACGTCTGCCGCGGCTATGATATCACTGCTCTAGAATGCGCAGACCGGCGAATGTGCAGACCCAATTCTCTACACACCGGTACTGCAAATTGGATTGGATTACCAATCCCAATCCAATCTAATCAAATCCAAGCCAATTCAATCCAATCCAATCCTATCTAATGCTCCTCGCGCTTCAGCAGCACGGCCCTTCAAGGTCCACGCGAAACTGCTCAACCTCGGGACAGTGTAGCTTGCGCTACAAAATCTGTAGTCCGTCCCTTCGAGAAGGTCCTCCCTTTGAAGCGAAGGGGGGATACGTACGGCGCTTGGCCGCAGCGGTGGAGGTGAGCTTGTCGCGCTGCCTGCGGGCGGCCCACTCGAGGAGCACGACGCCGACGATGGTGACCACGATGACGAGGCACACCATGGCCCACAGCGTGTACTGGAAGCTGGCAGGCTGCCCAGACTCGTCTCGGCTCCGCATGGCGCGGTCCAACAGTAAGCGGAACGCCTGCATGCCGAACACCGCCACAAGACAACTATAGGCTGTAGAATCGAACGCCGCCTGTATTGCGTTGCCTCCCATGTCAGCTGCTTGACAGCTATGCGCGTACACAGTTCGCGTACGCAAACGTGAACATTATACGTAGCGCACGCGCATGTTGTTTGAAACATTCATACTTACACGTACGCGACGCACTCCGTGCGTACGGCGTTTTGATGCACGCGCTGTCCGCCCATAGCCGCGCGTTATACTCCTAGCGCCATCTACTAACAGACAAAGACACTGCTGTACTCGTGATATCGGGAGTCCGTTGCTATGACGACGACAAACGCTCATTCCTCGCGCCTTACAGCTGAAAAATCTCCCTAAGAATGGGCGAATTGAAGGCGGAATCAACAGCTGAGAACACGAGATCGCACCGACGGATTAGCGACCAACCTGTTACCGCCGCGAAGCGGGAGGGCAGGGTGCCACCATGTCGGTCAACTCTAGCACAGAAGCAACGCAAAGACCGCAACGTAAAAATTCGAATCTCACGCACGTCCGTAAGATTTACGGCGGTCCTTTGCGTTCTGCGCAAGCTAAAACTGTCTACTGTCCAATGGGAGTGGTAGGAACGCCTGAGACGTGTCCGCCGACGCGCGCCACACCACGGATCAGTGAAGGAACTGCGCATCAATTGGACCCTAAACATGAGGGTGTTCTAACCCTCTAGACACTTGACACTCCTAAACCTCCAAGTATGGAATTTTTCTGTAGTGAATATAATAATTCGTGACTGAAAGGGTTAGGTCGGCGACCGGCAGTCGAAGGAACAAGATTCTGTGTCGTCATAGCTAGACTTCGCCGGAAAGGGGCCGGGGAGTGACCATTGCAGGATATGCTTTTATTAATATCTCAATTACTTGTTTCAAGTAAGCGATAAAATTGGTATCATTGTTATCAGGACAAATCAGTATTTCAATGAACTAAAGTGTCGTCATAACCCCCTTTAGGTTCATTGAGATAGATTAGGGTGGATTAAGATGAACTCACACGGGTCAAGTAGGTTAGGTCTGATTAAGGCGGGTTAAGATGGATTAATTGAGGGTGTCCTTCGACATTTTCGATTGTCGCGTTGTCGCCAAAGTGCAACATTCTCATTATTAGTTCGTAGTGGTTTCTGGAAACTATCTCGCCAAATTGGGTAGTCTCAATAAGTGCAACATTCTCATTATTAGTTCAAAGCGGTTTATAGACATAATCTCGCCAAAGGTGGGACTCTCAATCAGCCGGTTCCTAGACCAGTACATCCTTTAATTTGGTTTTTGTACAACGCCTTGCAGCAACAAGAGGCCCAGAGAAACGCGAAGTTCTTATTGCGTAAGTGTATGCCATTTTCGGAAGCGAGAATGTTGTCCCAGCTTGCTAGAATTTAGAAGCTGAGAGGCGTATCGCTCTGTCTCCACAACGATAACATAAAGCAGTTCATCACCACAGTCAGCCTCGAAAAGCTCAAGTGCTTGAGGCGGAGAGCGTACTGTGATGTTCAGTCCCATAAAATCCTTGAAATCAAACCGTGGATGTCTGGCTGGAATCTATCCGGTGCCATTCACGGAAGCTGGCCATCGTATCATCGCTGCTGTCTTCCCCTTCAGAGTTGCTGTCCTTAAAAACGTCATCACTATCTTCTTCACTTGAAGAATGAAAGATAACGCCGACATCATCATCACTTTTGCTTTCATCATTTGAAGGAGAAAGATTTCCCGCACCAGAACGCCGCCCGGATGAGGCCATGTTTGTAAAACGTGAGGGAAACAAGCCACACATTCTGCCATGTAGTGTACAAACTAACATTGAATACCAGCGCCAATGACGGATTGAGGACGGTAAAATAGCGAGGCTGCTGTGTCAACGGGTAGATGTGCATATAAAAAGTACCCGTCAGAATAGTATGCGCCAATGATACCAAGCTTTCTTTCGCCTTGAAAGCATTGTATTTTGTATTCATGGCCCCTTTAAACAAGATAGCCTGGTGCAGCATGAAGGCAAGAGCAAGATGATGCTCAAACTCGAAGCACAGCACAAGATGTCCCTGCACGGCTATGCTCTGGCAGCAAACCCTGACAACTGGCAGAATATTCCCCGTAGCAGTACAGCTTAAGAACGACGCTGAAAGTTACCCTTGCATGAATTAATGCGTCGATGCGAGCTAGTTGGTACTTAATCATGGGAACAGGTTAAGCGCCAGGCAAAACTGGAGGAAAGAAAAACAGAAAGGAGAGGGGCGCACTAACAGCAGACCTTATTCGCTCAGAAAGCGATTATAACGGCACGAAAAAAAAAACACTATGTAATACTAGATGCACCACGTGTGAAAGCGATTGCTCTGCAGCACCCTCCTCACTAATCGTCCAGAGAATCCACTTCACTCGAAAGAAGATCAAGTGAAGGCTAGCTGACACATCGGTCCGCCATCTGGCTTATGACGTAGGCCTCGAACACTTCCCGTTCTTCTTTTTTGCGGTATGAAGGTTGCACTCGGGTTATCGAAAGCTGGCACGCATCCCCTTGGCTTGCATTCCGTCGTACAGTGAAGCGCCGGATTCCTTCCGGTTCCCGTCTTCAGCGTCGCCGCATGCTCACGCAACCGCTGCGGAGCAACCGCAGCCGCTTGTTCCTCCGCAGGTCGCAAAAATTATCTTGAAGGCGGCGCGAGTCGTTTCCATGATTTTTCGGGGTTAATCTGCTTATAAATCACAGCAGCAACGACAGATCGAAAAATACAACACATCCCGTTACACCCATCATGCTTTTTAGGAGACGAGCCCATGTGTTCAATAAAGTGCGTCTCTTTTTCGTCTCTTTACTCCTTTCACCGTTTGTAATACCTGCTCAAACACAACTGAATTGGTATTCATCAATTTAGAAAACGGAGTCCCATTAGTGGCAAGCAGTGCGCAAAAGGTAGCGTTTCTCTAGTGGCCAGATGTCTTTATGTGGTCTCTACATTTTGTTTTCGTGCACTGCACACCAATCCTTAACATATCTTTGCCGTACGACCACTTAATTCCGTCGTGTCCCGGTTACCCGGGAGGTGCTGTTAAACAATTTAATCAAGCCGTGCGAAGGAAGAGCGCAATGGACGCAAAGCTGCGCCAAACCAGGCCCAAAACAACCGCCGCTAAACCAGACGACAAATCCGGGTCTCGCCTATGCGTCCGCCGTAGTAAGCGCGCGGGGAACGGTGGGTAAATTCGCCACTCCATCTACACGGTGCTTCGTGAGCGAAAAACGCTCTTCCCTCTGCAGCCGCTTTGGGGGTTTCTTGTCCCGCATACCACGAACAAACCGTTGGCTGTTATAAGTAGAAAGCTTTGCTTTAAAAAGCAGGGCACGAAGGTACTTTCATCGTCAGCCTTACCCTGATAGCTGAAGAGGTCCCGTAGCTCCCTGCCTGGCGAACAGACAGGGAGCCCATCAACCGGAGCTTGACCTGGGCTCCGACGTCCACCGTTCGTGGTTTCTAACCTTTAAACACATTGTCACGGTTTGTTACAACTTCTGTTAGGTGGCTCGGGTCGGCGGTGTCGCCAATACCAACTGAAATTCAAAACAGCGTTAGAACGGTGCTTTGGGCTAGTTGGTGCATACTAATTGAAATTCAAAACTGCGCAAAAAGGCGGAACAAGAAACGACGACATACGGCGCTGACAGGGCCCGTAGTACGTGCACTAAACTGCGTTAGAACGTTGGTTTGGGCTAGTTGGTGCAGATACCGTTCACAAGATTACGCAAGGTTCCCCGTGCGGGGAGGTTTGTATTATCAAGTACACAGAATAAGCCCCTTTACCACGAAACTATCGGGACCGGGATCTGATTCGTTATAATCAGATTCGTTATAATCATTGCAATCAATCAATCAATCAAACAATCAATCAATCATGCAGTCAATCAATCAATCAATCAATCAACCAATCAATCAATCAATCAATCATGCAGTCAATCAATCAATCAATCAATAATGAATCAATCAATCAGTCAGTCAGTCAGTCAGTCAGTCAGTCAGTCAGTCAGTCAATGAGGCGCTAGAGACCAGTAGGGAGGGTATACCCACCTGCTTGGCCATGCCGCCAGCCCCCTGCTCCTCGGCGGCCGCGTCTTCCTCAGGACGCTGCAGCGCCATATGCTTGCCCACCACGGGGCTGAGAAAGTTCCCGGCCGTGCTACGTCGTTTACCGCTTTCGCGAGCCTTGGACTCAGCCATCACGTCCTGCGTTCACAGTGCGCTCATTTAGCTGGTACGCAAATGGTTGCCTTTGTAAAGCACACTGGAGCAGAAACAAAAATGGCCGCTCCCTGAGTCGCGGCAAATGTCGCCGAAAGACTCTTCCGCCTCCTCTGCCACGCAAATTCCTCTCTTCTGTACCACCTCTCATGCTCTTTCTCTCCCATTCGCTTCCACCACGACAAATGCAGAGGAGGTTTGCTAAAGCTAATTCAATTTTCCCGCGTTCCACTGCTCGCGCGCCATCTACTGAAACCTCTTGTCACTGTTGGAATTCTTGGAACGCCGCAGGGTAGGGCGCGAGCGCGTTCTTGTATTTTCAAGTCGAGCCATTGTTTTCAGCACGTGTTTTTTTTTATTTGTTTTCGCAAATATCAAGCAGCCACACATTTTAAAATAAAAGAACACTGCAGAGCCAGTTCTGTATTGATGTTTTGACTCCAATGCGCATATATTTTCTGCTTGAAAAAAAATTAAAAGTGGCTTAGCTCGGCTATGCCAGGATATACGTAGCGTGAGCTAAGAATCAGCTGGTTACTCTCAGCTTTCCTGGTTGTCTGGGATTAGCTTAATTATCATGCTTACCGCTGCTTCGATGACACACACTTCGGTATACGCATTATGTGACACATGTATATTTATCAAGCGGCTCCGGCGCAGCGTCACCAATCGCCCCAGAGCTAAGTTGGTTCCACAGGCGCACGCCGGTGTTGCTGCGACACACGAGCCATCGGTTCCACACCCGGCCACCCCTCGCATGATCATCAAGTGGACCGGGCCGCCATGTGTGGTACGGAGGTCGGCGAAGACGCTGGGCGCGTTGTGTGTGTGAGATACGCCGGTCAGCGAGTACGTTCTGTGCGCCATGTGACGTCACTGCTCCTCGTGCATGCGCAGCACGGCTCTCCAGAAGCTACGCGAAACCGCTGAACCTCGGCCAGTGTAGCTCACGCTACAAAATGTTGTCAAGTATGAGGCACACGCGTCCAATCACGCATACGGTGGGGCCTATAGATTTAGCCGTAACCGGAACCGGCCGATTACTTTCTGATTTCGGAAACTGATGATGATGATATCTGGATTTTAATGGCGCAAGGCCAGCTATGGGAAAAGAGCGCCAAACAAAAGTGATTTCATGACAGCGATGTGAAAGTAAAAGTAGAGAGTTTCAATAAACATACACAATCTAAAACAAGCTAGTGAAGATGACTGGTGTAAAGGGCCAGGTTGTCATGATGCATGATAAGAGATGAGATGTAAAAAAATGATATCGGTGAGAAACTTAAAAACAAGCTTGGTGGAAAACATGGGCTCGTCTCCTAGAAAGTACAATGGGTGAAACGGAACGTGTTGTCTGTATAGTTGTGGGAAGTGTTTGCGTCGTGTTGTGTCAAGTGCCTTGCATTGGATGAGTACGGGGATTACGGATAGGCCCTCTCCACACCTGCTGCACATGGGTCTTGGAGATCCAGTGAGCAAGTGCGAGTGTGTTGCATGTGTGTGGCCTATCCGTAACCTTGCTAGGGTCACTTCGGTGTGTCTGTTGTGTGAGTCAGTTGTGTATCGTCCCAAGTGTGGCTTTATTACATGTAGCTTGTTGTCTGACTGTTCACTCCAGTGTGTTGCCATGTTTTACGTAGGTGTTGTCTGATGAATGGCTTCATGTCAGTGTACGGTACTGTTGCTATAGGTGTTTCTCAGCGCAGCAGCAGCGGCCATTTCATCAGCAAAACTCATTGCCCGCGATGCCAGCGTGTCCTGGAACCCAGCAGATGGTAACATTCAGACCTGACGCATACGCCGACATCAAAGATTTAAAAACCCGATTGACAATGTGATTTTTGGAAGACCTTTGGGATGATAATGTACGCACGACGCTTAGTGAATCCGTGAAAATGATGGAGTTTTGCGATATTATGTTCATTGATGTGATTTAAAACAAGGAGTATACCATATGGCTCCGCTGTAAAATGCTAGAATTCACATTCCATGGTTTTACAAGCACTGAAATTGGGTCCGTGTGCAGCAAAAGACACCGCAATGGATGTTTTTGAAGCATCAGTAAAAACTTCTGTTGACCCATATTTCGCCTGGAGATACATGAAATGCTGCAAAACGGCAGTTGTGAACACCGTGTTTTTCTTTAATTGCGTAAACGACAAATCACACAATACAGGACGAAGATTCCATGGGGCTATAGAATCAATGAGAGATGTAAAAGTGTCTAAAAACGAGACAGAAAGTTCAGAGGCTTTCTCCCTCGCCCTGAGCGAGAAAGGCGCAGAAATAGATGGACGATTTAAAAACAGTTGGGATGTAGATGTATCGTCATTATAGACTTAATGGGATGGTGAGACATTGATGAAACTTTTAAAAGCATATAGGAAATCGACATACTCGCGCTGGTACCCTAGGCACCATCTGTCACACTCGACGTACAGACTTTGCACGGGGCTAGTCCGGAAAGCACCAGACGCAAGTCGAAGGCCCAAGTCTGCACTGGGTCGAGCATTTTTCAAAGCAGTTTCCCTTCCTGAACCATACAAAACACTCCCATAGTCTAACCTCGAGCCTACAAGCTGGTAAACACTCGTAGCAGAAGTTGTTTGTCAGCACCGTACGAGTGATGCGACAACACCTTTAGAATATTCAGTGTTTTAATACATTTTTGTTTTAGTTGTTGATATGAGGGATAAAGGAAAGTTTTCATCAGAACTATACCTAGGAACTTGTGTTCTTTTTTGACCGGAATCGAGACACCATTCAGTTTGATGTCTGGATCTGGCCTGATCCCACGCCTTTTGGAGAACACAACACAAGTGCTCTTAACTGGGTTTAGCTTAAAACCGTTCTGATCAGCCAGCCAGCTAGCTTATTAACACCATGCTGGACTTGGCGTTCGCAAATTGACATATTACACGACTTAAAAGATATTTGGATATCATCTACATACATTGTACAGGAAATGGTTCGGGGCAACGCCTTTCGAAGTGAGTTCATCTTGACTATGAACAACGTACAACTCAAAACGCCACCTTGAGGCACACCATTTTCCTGCACAAAAAATTTGAAAGGGCTAGTACCAACTCTTACACGAAAGGTTCGTTCTGGCAGGTAGCTATAAAGAGTGTTAAACATATTGCCCGAAACACCGAATGATTTCAGGTCGCTAAGTATCCCGTATCGCCAAGCAGTGTCGTAGGCTTTCTCAAGATCAAAAAAGACCGTAGCACAAAACTGTTTGTGGACAAAGGCATCCTTTATATACGACTCAAGGGCCACGAGTTGGTCGTTTGTGGATCGCCCCACCCTGAAGCCGGCCTGGCAGCTCTCCAGAAGACCATTCTTTCTAAGAAGTACACGAGTCTCCTGTTAATCATCTTCTCGAGAAGCTTGCACAGGCAGCTTGTGAGGGCGATGGGTCGGTAACTGGCAGGAGAAGACGGGTCCTTACCCTCCTTCAGGAACGCCACTACAATAGCCTCCCTCCAAGATTTCGGAATGTGCCCCGAAAGCCATATGTTGTTGTATAAGAGTAGGAGTGTTTCAAGAGTATCTGGGTGTAGGTGTTGTATCATTGTGTATGTAATCTGATCTGCGCCTGGAGCTGAAGGGTTACATGTGCTCAGGGCAGCCTTCAGCTCATAGAGAGTAAATTCAGAGTTGTAACCAGATTTTGACCTGTTATTATCATGTAAGGACTTCTTCTCACAAGCGGTTTTATGTCTCAGGAAAGTGTTTGTGTAGTGTGCAGAGCTGGAAACGTGTTGAAAGTGTTGTGCAAGTGTGTTAGCCTGGTCTTCCATTGTGTCCCCTGTTGCACTAACCAGGGGCAGGCTGTGTGTCTGTTGTCCTTTTAGTTTTCGTATTCGTGTCCAGACCTTGTGTGTGTCTGTGTATGAGTTAATAGATGTAAGGAAGGTGCGCCAACTCTCTCGTTTTGCCTCACGGCGCACACGTTTTCCAAACGCCTAGGCCCGTTTGAACAAAATAAGGTTGCCCGACGTGGGGTACCGACGAAGGATACCCCACGCCTTGTTCTGGGCCTCTCGCGCCCGCCTACAGTCCTCATTCCACCACGGCCTCCTCTGGTTGCGCGGGGCACCAGAGGCGTGGGGAATGGACTTTTCGGCGGCGTCGAGGATGTGCGCCGTGAGGAGTTGGGTAGCTTCTTCAACGTGTAGGTGTCCTATGGATGTGTGGTGTAGTTTGGATGTCTCTGTAAATGTATTCCAATTAGCTCATGCTTCATTGAACCTATTAGGGGAAGATGGACTGCATGGGCCTTTACCTATTTATGTTAGTGAAGTGGGGAAGTGGTCACTGCCATAAGGGTCAGTGCCCACTCCCCACTCAAGACATGGAAAGAAAATTGCCGAACCAATAGCCAAGTCAAGATTTGAGTATGTATTGTGTCCTATGTTATGGTATGTAGGCTGTTTCTTGTTGAAAAGGCATGCTCCAGAGGATGTTAAAAACTTCTCTATCAGGCGACCTCGGGCATCCGTGCGAGAAGAGCCCCAAAGAGAGTTGTGAGCATTAAGGTCGCCTGTAAGGATGTATGGTTCGGGCAGCTGGTCTACCAGTGCCTCAAAGTCATAGCTCGAAAGTGCAAGATCAGGAAGGATGTAAATGGAGCATACCGTTATCAACCTATTAAATATTATTGTGCGGATGGCTACAGCTCAAGGATAGTGTTCAAGGTGACAGGGTGGCATGCTAAGGAATTTGCGGGCGATTATGGCCACACCGCCAGAAGAGTGTGTGCAGCCAACCCTGTCCTTTCTGTATACCAGGTAACTATTCAAGAAATTTGTGTTCTTGGAATTCAAGTGTGTTTCCTGAACACACATTACACTTGGCTGATTAGCATGCAGAATCTCATACACGTCGTCAAGATTATTTAGAAGGCCTCTGCAGTTCCATTGAACGATATTTTCTCTTCCCATTATGATGTATTAGAGCTACTGGAGTGTGACTATTATGTAGGGTCTTCGGGGCTTGGACTCTTGGACGGGGTTTCTTTACCTCCTCTGGAGGTTTAGATGGAGGGACCCGCTCCTTGCGCTGCAAAGCAGACAGGAAGGGTCCCACATCCAAGTCATCATCTGATTTGGAAGGGGTACCCGGCGAACCGGACCCCCCGGACCTGGCACCCTTTGCGGTGCCCTTCGTTTTGGCCGCGACCGCCGAGGGCGTCAGGAGCGCCCCGGGTGGCACAGGCGGTACGGCGGAGGTGGGAACTGCTGTGGTTTCCTCCAGCTCCATCTCCTCCGGGCCCTCGCATGTGCTTCGGGCCGGTGGAGAGGAGGACACAGAGGGTGCAGCAGCATCCCCAACGGACGTGGATGCCACCACAGCCGCTGCTGACTGAGCAGGCGGTGCGGTGGCGGGTTGGGCCGCCGGAGGCAACCCAGGGGGGGGGGGGCGCAGGCGGGACCAAGTCCGACTCGCGGTACTGGGTCCCCGCCGAAACAAGACGCCGCTCCGCCCTCCGGCGAGCTGCGTCGGCGTACCTCCCCAAGGGGAAAGAGGCGAACCTCTTTCGCACCTCGGGGAAGGAGATGTTCTCGGTTACTTTTACGTGGATTATCTTCTTCTCCTGGTGAAACTTCTCACAGCTGCGGGACCATGCCGCGTGCGGCCCCTGACAGTTTGCGCAGGTGAAGGTGGTGGAGTCACACTTTTCAGTGGGGTGGTCGTGTGCGGCGCATTTTGCGCAGGTCTGTTTGCCGCGGCAAGAAGTCGTAGCGTGCCCGAACCGCTGGCACTTGTAGCAGGCGGCGCGGGTTACGTATGTAGGGACGTACACCACACCTAATGAAACCAGCATTGATTGTGCTCAGGAAGTTTTGAACTGCTGAAGGTTAAGATTACGTGCTTGGTTGGTATTTCTACATTGTCGCGACGGATGGTGATTCTCCTGACAGCTGTTGACGCCCTGATTCCTTCAGGCCTTCCAGGAGGTCGGCCTCTGTCTCACTTAGCAGATCTGGCTGAAGATATCACCCCCTGCGAGCTGTTCAGGCTGCGGTGGGGTGGTTGACAGTGATGTCCAGATCTGCCATGCGGGTATGGGTCAGGAGATTTGGTGGCTTGCTGCTGCGTCCTTGACTTCGTCCGGTTCGTAGTTTTTTTGCCTCGAAAGATTTGCCAATGATTCCTTCAAGGAACTTGGAGACGAGGAATACAGATTGGGAGGAGACGGGTTTGGATTTGTCTATTGATTCAAGGACCAAAACGGGGATAGTTGTCATGTTTCGGAACGTTGATAGTTGGTAGGGGTGGAAAGGAAAACTTCGGTGCGGCCCCTTTTCGGGGGCCGATCACGTCTGGGGGGGGGGGGGGGGTTTTGAAAATTCCATATGATACATTGGAAAGCAGGGAGACGGGGGTACTTTCTCCTTTGACCTTACCCTGGTAGTCAAAGAGGTCCCGGAGCTCCCTGCCTGGTAGACAGGCAGGGAGCCCATCGGCCGGAGCTTGACCAAGGCTCCGACGGCCACCGTTAGAGGTTTCTACCCTTCACCTTAAAAACACATCACCACGGTAGGTCACAGCTTATGTTGGGGGGCTGGGGGTCCGCGGTATCGCCAGTACCGTCACCATGAATACTCAAGGTGCCCCGTGCGGGGATTTCGGAAACTTCATCCTTAACGATAAATTATTAAACACCCGGGCGACTGTGGGATAGTTACGGATAAATGTGGGGAGATTCGCACTTTTTCGTTAAATCGGAAAATTTGTTGAAAATACGGTTTCGTATATCCATGTCAAACTGAATTAACACGGGAGAATGACCAACAAGGCCAGGCTAGGCTCATCTGACCCGGCCGGTATTCATATAAATAAATAAATAAATAAATAAATAAAAATTTACACACATGACACGTGCCCACGCTCGGAATTGTTTTCAAGGGCGGTATTCTGAGTTTTTCCCTTTTCGCAAATGCCGATTTCGCGTCCCATTTCAAACGCGAGATAGTTGCCCTTTCGATGCCTCTTACCAAGTGTGCGTCACATCCGGGTGGTCTCCTTTCAGAAAACCAGGGCTCTCCCGAATTGGACACCTCGGAACGAACACTTTGAAACGAACAAAACTGACAATTCTTCCCCTCAAATTTGAAGCGACAGATTGAGCACATACTGTATGAAATATTTTCGTTGGATAATCATCGTGATCGCAAAACCCTATGCCAACGGCTACTGCTTTGCAAAACAGTATAACCTTAGCGATCTCTAACATTGGGGTGTCCTTCTGGAATTCTGTGGGGATGTGATGCTGTACGCGTAACTTGTATTCCTAGCTCGGTGGATACGCAAGGCCTGTTGGGATTCAGAAATGGTAGTGTTCGATATTATCACGGCCACCGTGAGAATTACCGTCAGACATTTCTCTCGGCAGTCGCCTATCATTGGCTAAGCACGCTACCCGCAGATTCCATGGGATAAATATTCCCTAAAAATCCGAGCCCGTAGCTGCCCCTGTGGTGCTTTGGTGTAGCACTGGCTTTTAAACGAGGAAGCTTAGGGTCGAGTCCGACATTGCGGGTTTTTTTTTTTTTTTTTGCTTTCGGAATTTCCCGGTAATTGTAATTTTGATAATGCATTTTTCTACTCTGCTTTTTGCCATATCAGGAGATGAACGCACAGGACTTCTAGAATGTGTTCGTTTACGCCTAATACAGGTTGTGTTCTATGCCGCTGGGCTGGGTTAGATTAGGTCTGTTGCAAATGGGCTGGATTGGCTAGGTTATGAGGCGTTCAGGTTAGGTTAGGTTCCGTTAGGTTCGGTGAGGTTACATTATGTTAGATTAGGTTGCGTTGGGGCGTAATATTGTTCAGCAAATTTTGGGCCAGCCAGCTTTTATTGAATGCACCATGGGAATTCCCCGGGGGTAATTTTCACGGCTGCCGTGGGATTTGACGCGGCCTTCAGAAATATAAACAGTAATTTTCATTTTCTGTCGATACCGGCCTAAGAGGTACCGCTGCAGACCAACCTCTAACATTATGTATTGAAGTTCGGGCCGAAGAAAGGACGCTGCGGTCGTGTGCTCCACCAAACACCAGTGTGGTGAACAAAAAATTAGCCGTGCCTTAGCTCGGCTACGCCAGGGTACACTTAGCGTGAGCTAAGGTTCAGCTGGTTACTCTTAGCTTTCCTGGTTGTCTGGGATTAGCTTGATTATCATGCTTGCAGCTGCATCAATGACACACACTTCGGTATACGCATTTGTGACACATGTATATTTATCAAGCGGTTCCGGCGCAGCGTCACCAATCGCCCCAGAACTAAGCTGGTTCCACAGGCGCACGCCGGTGTTTCTGCGACGCACGAGCCATCGGTTCCACACCCGGCCACCCCTCGCATGATCATCAAGTGGGACGGGTCGCCACGTGCGGAACGGAGGTCGGCGAAGACGCTGGGCGCATGGGGGGGGGGGGGGGTGGCGGGAGAGACACCGGGCAGCAAGCAACGTTGTGTGCGCCGTGTGACGCCACTGCTCCTCGCGCATGCGCAGCACGGCTCTCCAGGAGCCACGCGAAACTGCTCAACCTCGGCCACTGTTACTCACGCTACAAAAGACGTGACCGACGGGCGTGCGCAGCTCAGACCATGCCAGGATGTAACACTACGACCGAGTGGACGCACGGCTTTTTGCTAAAACCCGGCAACCCCAAAGTACAACGAATAGCTAAATAAATGAGTTCTGTGGGAATTTTGAACCTAAAATTGAAATTTTCGGGGTATAACACGCCTAATCGACACCTGAGCATTCACACCTGCGCATTGAGGCGCATCGTAGGAGAAGACCAGGGCTTGACTTAGACCATCTGGATGTGTTTAGGTAGTGTTTAACAGCACAAGGGCATTTTTGTTTTTCGTCTGCATTATCAAAATGGCCGTTGTAGCATATAAACAAGTGTATTGAGATATTATATTGTCTCCATGACGAAAGCACCTGAACCGTTCCAGTCAACTACAGGTTTGAAAAATAATGTGTATATGCATAAGAAATTTAGGAAATGATAGCAAAAAAAATACCCAGTGGCAAAAGTACGATTGGTTGTGTTTTGAAACTTATCATCATCACCATCATCAGCAGCTTGCTCAGGTCCACTGGAGGACGAAGGCCTCTCCCATTGACCTCCAACCGCTCCTGTCCTGCGCTACTCAAGTCCACAGTTTTCCTCGAAGTTCCGTATTTCATCCCTCGGTAGTCTTATTGGCCTAGTGTCGATTTGATATCAACTCTGGAATCCACTGTGGCATCCACTCTTGGTATCCACTCTTAACCCTAACTCTCCACCGGTTCTCGGTTCTTCTCACTTCATGGCCAGGCCAAGTCCATTTCATTATCTTTATTTTAGCCATTATATCGTCAAATCTAGTTTGTTCTCGGTTACAAGTAGCTCGTTTCTTGTCCCTGGGTGTTATTCCTGACATTATTTGTTCCATGGCCCGATCAGCCGGCCTAAGCTTGCTTTCTAGTAGTTTAGTAAGGCGCCAAGTTTCAGTTAAGCGACTCTCATGTTTGCTTCTTTCTAGGTCCCTATCTTTTTTTGCTGGTAAAATGGTGCCACGTTTCAGTTCCGTATGTCATCACTGGCAGTATGCACTGGTTGTAGATTTTTCTCTTAAGTGATAGATGTAGCTTACTATTTGGGAGGGCTTTCCCATGCCTATTCTGCGCTGGATTTCTCTCTTGTGAAACTAAAGCTCCGTATATCTGTGTCGTGCGTATAGCATTACTATTTTGAAGCGTGAGCTACACTGTCCGAGGTTGAGAAGTTTCGCGTGGCTCCTGGAGAGCCGTGCTGCGCACGCTCGAGGAGCAGTGACGTCACACGGCGCACCGAACGTTGCTCGCTGCCAAGCGTGCCTCACACCTCACGCACGCAGCGTCTTCGCCGACCTCCGTACCGCACGTGGCGGCCCGGTACACTTGATGATCATGCGAGGGGTGGCCGGGTGTGCAACCGATGGCTCGTGCGCCGCAGCAACACCGGCGTGCGCCTACGGAACCAGCTCAGGTTCGGGCGAGTGGTGACGCTGCACCGGAGGTGCCTGATAAATATACATGTGTCACAAATGCGCAGACCGTGTGTGTGTCATTGAAGCAGCAGTAACCATAATAATCAAGCTAATCCTAGACAACCAGAAAAGCTAAGAATAAAAAGCTGAACCTTAGCTCACGCTAAGTGTATCCTGGCATAGCCGAGCTAATTCACTGCTATTTTTTTTCTTTCTACTCACGCTAAGTGTATCCTGGCATAGCCGAGCTAATCCACTGCTATTTTTTTCTTTCTGATGGCGCCTAATAGTCGTGCGTGGCTCCCACATTCGACAATTCAGAAACGGTGACGTATACGAGGCACATCCAATGCTGCTAAACGCGCACCCGCACCGTGACAATGAAGCTAGGGGTCGCATGTTTTTAATGACAGAGCGAACGAAGCGTTGCCGTCCCTGCACTCTTACTACAGCCATTGACGATGGCCTGCGGCCTGTGTCAAATTGATTCGTTGCCCCCTAATCTATTTGTTACAAATAAGCGGACATTGTATGGGCTTACCCGTGCGAAGACCCTTCTTGACGCTGGTCGCTCGTCGCCTTCTTTGTCGTCGGTTTCGGGTTTGCTGTGCTCTGCTGCCACCTCTTGAGACAAAGATTCGCTCACACCAGGAAAAGAGACGAAAAAGCTTGGCGCGGACCAACAGGGTGACAGTTTAACGAAAAAGTAGCCCGAGAAGAGTTACTCTCAACACTAGTATTTTTTTTGTTCCCGCCAACAGCACCTGACGCATTCCTGAATACTTTTGGGGCAATAGGGAGATTGTTGCGACCTTACAAGGGATTGACACTTACAGGAAACGAAATTAGTTAACAATGAAGACTGGTTGTTCGGTGGGCATGATAGAATTCGATTTCTAATGGCAGTATCCTGGGATAGAGTGCGCTAAGAGTGCTGCACAGAACACCATGTTGAGTGGTGAAAAGCTTGTGAGGCGAGCCGGGCATTTGTTCACGTAGCGCGCGCAACAGAGAGGATTGGGCTAGTGACGTTTCACTGAGCTCACCAATGATCGGCCTTTCTACTCCGACGCAAAAATACGATAAATAAAAATTCTGCTCTCTCCCTCTCTCTTTGTTTATTCCCCTAAAATATGAGAGAACGGCAGATTTCCGTGCGCACTTCGACAAATCGGCTGGGAGAGCATAATAAATGCATGTACCACAATGGGCTACTGACCTATCGACGCTTCTGTCCGACTTCAAAGAGTCGTCCTGTGCTGTATACAATTCTTTTTGGTGTTCGCGAAGACACAGAGAGAGAGAGAGAGAGAGAGAGAGGGGAGATAGAGCGGGAGAGACAGATGCATATATATATATATATATATAATTATAGATAGATATATCAGATATATATATATATATAATATATCGTATATATATATTTAGATATATATATTTAGGACTCAATTTTAAATAAGAAAGAGGAAGTCCTTATGAAAATAGTATACTTATTTTAATAGGTTACGTCTTTCTCAGATTGTCTACTGGTATGACGTTACAATAAACTAGTTTACGACGCTCGGGAGAGTTTCTCCTTCTCGACATAGTATTCTATATGTAATACGTATATGTATATTTATTCAGTCTATTGTCTTAGTTCTATATATAGTATGAGATTTTGGATATATGTATATGTAATGATATGATAATCGGGACGGATGGATGGACGGATGGATGGATGGATGGATGGATGGATGGATGGATGGATGGAGATGGATGGAGGAGACGGACGGACGGACGGAGGACGGATGATGGATGGATGGATGGATGGATGGATGGATGGATGGATGGATGGATGGATGGATGGATGGATGGATGGATGGATGGATGGATATAGGAAGGGAGAGCGTTTTTGGGCTGGACATCAAGTGTGAGAATAGGGAAAAGCTCGGGAAGTTTGCGGCCGTGATCACCTTTAAAGGGACCCAGAAGTAATTTGTGAACATTGTCGGATTCCTTGTGGACAGTAAGTCTGGAGTTCATAGGCCATGTTTAGACCCCTCTGGGTGTGTTTACACGATTTTATTCAGTAGAAAAATCAATCCGAAAGGGCTGCCCTTTTCGTTGCATTCTCCTTGCCAATTTCGTATAACATTTCGTATGACGCTTACTCGTGCAGGCTTGGCTTGACTGCGCCTACTACGCGGCACGCTGACCCTCCGTTAGAGGCACGTCCTCACTTGCGACGCCGCGCGCGCCAAAACGCGCGCCGCAAAACGCCCCTTCGCGGCAAGCTTCCTCTGCCGCGCAAGAATGGGTCTGCGACACATCTTTGCGGCAAGACGCTTTGCGCCAAACTCAACGAGCCCATCAGCGCCCGGTTCCCGTGTGCTGCGACGTCATTGCTCTCCTCTGGGACGGTGGCCGGCGCGGGGAGCCGGCGAATGACGTCATACGGAGCCAACAATAAAATATGTTTTCAGTGCGTTAACTGCACGTTAGCATTCAAAGGATGCGGTCAAATGGAACTAGAGGCCACATTACAGACGTTCAGTCATGTGTCATCGCGACAGGTCAGTTAGGCGGCCGCCACTCGCACAAACAAGGTTCCGTGACAGTGAAGATCGTTTCCCCGAAGTCCGGTGTCGATCAGGAACCCAATCGCCCGGGCTCCGGTTGATTTGGCAGGAGGCTGGCTGGGTGATGGTGTTGAAGTTCTTGGAGATGGCGGTCGAATTGACGAACTCGAGGCGTTGAAGTTGATAAAGTGAAACGGAAGTTTATGCACAGCTATTTACAGTAGGATAACTGGGTACATGAGAAATAAAAAGAAAAACTTCGAACTTCAGCTAGACGCTATCTCCGAGTGCGCACAAATCACTCGTGCTCCTCAACTTCGTCTAACTCTCCTACTCTCGGAGCGTACCAAATCCGTCTAGTTGCCCGGTGCGGCGCTGCACCCTAAACCTCCGACGCGATCTTAACCTCGACTAGGGGGCTCACAAATCCCAACCTAGCGTTAACGGTCGAGACTCCTTGTCTCGCCGGGAACTGCCAGCTCAGCGCTCAGACAAGAACGATTTCCAACGGCCAAGTTCGGCCTTATATAACCTCGAGATCACACTCTCTCGGGAACGCCCCTGTAGCGTTCGTACACGCGTATGGGCGTGCCCAAATACACGTAGACAGCTGTCACTCAGCACGCCACGGATATTCATTGAGGCGCCGCCACCTCCTGGTCAACGGCACGCCCGCAGACGAGCAGGTTCGAGCGACCCCGCGGGGTGAAAACGAAAGACGGCGACAGTGCGTCATGCTGACCAGGGCGCGACAACAATGGAGACGCCGGTAATCCCCCCACCTCCTCGACGTTCCTGAATTCGGCGGCGCCGTCGGCTTTCTCAATTGGGGATTATCCTTGAGGAATGCGGTGGGCCAGACAATCCGTCTCCCGTGCGCGCCGCGACGAATTAGCGGCAGTTGCAGCGCAGTGTCGGCAGTGCCACGTCGCTAGACAGAGCGGCGGGTTCTCACGCACGCCCGGGCGCCTGGCCGCTAATCTCATAAGTGGACCTTACAACTCTCCCCTTTAAAGGAGCCATGAAGAGAAAATGCAAGTTGGTTTATGCGAAAGATTTCGTGTTTTATAGTGCCCCCAGCGCTTGCCCGGATACAAACGATGCTTTATTCACTGAGAAATTAAACAATTTAGGTTAAAATTTTGATTTTCCCGCTAAATCGTTTGTTTTCGGGGTCTGCAATGACATCACAGGAACCGACCGCTCTGCAGCCTAGAATACCTTCATTCACGCATCCACCGTACAGAGTAGAGACACGTATACGCTGGCGCCGCCATTTTGGGTCGCTCGCTCGCCGCTGAAACAAGTCATTGTGTCAAAACCGCGCTAAAATTATCGCCGCAACGCGGTTTACTGAAGAAGTTTGAATCATATTGTCTGTTTCGCGTTCCTAGGTCTCGTGGGAAACGAAAAGAACAACGCGTTGAGCACGTTGGCCCAGTTGCAGCGGCACGGGACCGTTCAAAGGTTGTCTCCACCCTGTACAGCGGTGTGGTTTGTTCCCGCGTTTCTTTACGTTACCCGAACATAGATGGCGCCACCATACCGTGGCAAGCGTTTGGTTTGTTTTTGCCCGTATTTAAACCTGGCTTGTTTTTGTTCTGGGAGAAATTATTCGTTCCATGAAACAGTGCTCGCTCGACAAATGTGGTCACGTAAGACACCGTTGCTTGCGTCAATCGGCGAGTGTCGTCTGAGACAACCCCAAGCCCCGTAGTGCTGTGCAGCTAAACCAAGCATGCTGTGCGCAGTACGAACAGCAGTACGCATCAGTACTTCTATGTTTACCTGTGCTTTCGTAACTTACACTGTTTGTCCCATCATTCTTATTGCTTTGTAAAGAATGTGCCCTAAATTTAAGCGCAAATCGCTCGTTCGGCTAGTTTGTAAGCTCTACCTAATTCGCGTCTGCTTCTGCCGGCCTCCGCCAATCGCAGAGCTGGCTCGAATGACATCATAGGTTCTGTTGCGGGAAATGAGCTGGTGGGTCGCATGGCCATTCCCTTTTTTCCTAATTATGTAGCTTATTTGAGCGAAGTTTACGTTAAAAGTGGTGCCAGTATGATTCTAACGAGGCAATCTTTTGAATGAACCAAACTTGTGTTTTCTCTTCATGGCTCCTTTAAGAGGGTTACTGGACCTCTTGGTTCAGTCAATCCGAAAAGAATTTAAAAGGGCCACTCGTTTCATCTCTCCTTCCGCAATAACAGCGGCATAAACAAACAAACAAAAACACGTGGAAGGAGCTAGGTATAACCACAAATGAGCCCCCTGCTTTTTCTGCAGTTCAGCTGATCCGAACTCTGTCTCACCTAAGCTACAAACACAACCTATTCACAAGCCGTCAACAGGGACGGAATACTCCAGCCAACGGAAACACACACACAAAAAAATGCTAACACTAAGTGCGAGTAAAAAGAAATTGGGTCGGGTCTCCGGAGCGCGTAAACGGCAACGAACAACGCAGACAACTCAACTCTAAAACACTGATGCGCGCTATAACTGCAACACGCACAATCATTCCGGCATTCGACTAACACGAACAAAAGGAATAAGGACTGGCAAAGAACACGGGCAATTTTGCAGTCAACAAAAAAATAAAACGTTAAGTTTGCATTGCCACTGTGCGCACGCGCGCAAATGTCCTCCTTGACGGCGTAGCCTGATAACGTCCCTTCAAGAATGTTCGGCTGTGCTTTCGCTCACTTGCGGTGCACAGAAAGTTCGGTTCGGTGCACGGATCGATTAATTCGGTGCACGGATCGAGCGCCAAAAGGCATCTCGTCGCGCACAGCCACGGCACACACACAACACACACACCACCACGAAAAAGGACGTGGTGAACGGGAACGTTCACGTCCGTCGTGGCGGTGTTAAGGCTCGGAGGCAATTCAATACTAGCCTCCCCCAAGCAACAATCTGAAAGCCGGGGAGTGCATTCGCGTACATCAGCCCCCTCTGCAGATGATCCAGACCGCGTAGCGTTGCAATGTCAACGCAAGTCTCGACAATTTAGCCCCATGAGGCGAACACAACTTCGGGGAAGACGGAGTGGTATCGCAAATGCGACTTCGCTTCCTGTCCCATAGGCCTAGTGGCCATGCCTCTCCAATGCCCCAACGTAAGGCCAATGCAGCGCGCTGGCAGCGTGAGCGCAGGGTTGATGCTGGAGCGTATATGGCGGCCCGCGAACGCGACGACCTTCTCGGGATCATTCTTCCCTTACGCACAGACTGCCCCACAACAACAACCCACAGCGCCTGTCGCTACCAAAAACCGCTCGTGCACGCTGGGTGCATTCTGAGCAGCGGCCTGACCGAAACCGTTTTTCAGCCGTCCCAGCACGCAATCATCCTGGCACAACTCAGAAACTAGGGCCTGTGACCACACTGCCAGGTCGCAGAACTTAGTGCGTCAACCATCCAGCGCGGCTCCGACTAATCTCGGTAATGGCCGCAAACCAACACTAAAGCTACGAAACTCTACCTCAGACACCCGGTTTCGCGGGATCGCCCGATTGGTCTCGTTCCTCGCTTTCAACTGTAGCTGCCTCCTCACACGGTTTTTTCCCTCTCCTTCACAACCTCCTCGGGACTCTCTATTCTGGTTTTCGCAGTCTCCACGCCTGCGTTTTCGTGTTCTCCATCGGCCTCCTCGGTTACACTCTCACCATTGTTGCGAGTGTGGCGACCACAGTCTGCTGGAGCGGGGCCGGTCGCCGTCGCTCCGTCGAGCCAGGACTAGGGGAGAGCTTAGAGCAAACTCAACGGGTTTATTTACATTTTTACAGTGAGTTGTCGAGATGAAGACAGATCTTGGCGGGCCGCAGCACGCCCTTTTTGTTGACCCCCGATCCCTAGTTCCCTAGGTTAGGGATCCCCATACAAAACAATGCGGACCAATGGTGATGTACGTTCCTCGCTGTGAAGCACCGCCCTCGGGTAGGAACACGCCTTTCAGGTATGTCGGCAGATGCACCGCACACACACACCCACACACACACACACACACACCCTTGCCACTCGTCAGGAGCCTGTAGTAGAGAAATTACTCGATGTTTTGCGCAATGTTTTCACTCATTTTGTCTCAAACCCACTTGAAAACGAACGCCTAGTCAAGAGTCTGTCAACTTTTGGCCAGTTCGCTCAATCGAGCGGCAGACACACAAGAATCTCAGATTTCGGATAGCGTAAAGCAGACGATCCTTTCTAAAACAAACCCCCAGCTGCTACCGTTACGATTTTTTTTTCACACAGCTTACCGGAACCACGTCGCTCTTCACTCCACACAGTATTCTATGCTTCACGATCGGTATGAGTGAAATGAAACAGCTCTGAACATTCACCGCAAACGCACTTTGCTAATATTTTTTTGCTACTCCTGCTAGTCCCAACCATGATGAAGCGCAACTGTACATCACATAGAGCGAGGTTATTTTCGCGCTAGTGGCGTCAATTGAGTGTAAAATTAAACGTAAGCGTCCATCGCACCAACAACCGTTACTCAGCTGAGGAAAACACAGTACAGCGACAAGGCAGACGACGAGTATAGACTGAACACAGCACAAGCGCTGTCTGTCTTGGTCTTTGTCTCCATTCGTCCTCTAATCTGTTTCACAGCTGAGTAACAAGTTGACCAACAACATTCTTCGGCACCATTATACATTTAGCACCGGTACTGCCAGCGGACCACCCACCATTACAGATCCGTACTGCTCACAGACGTTAAAGCACCGCCCATTTTCTGTTGTATGGCGGCTGCTAGACCACTTTCCCCTCAGCACTGTTGGATTGCAGGAACGCATTACTGCGCAAAAAGTTGACGACGACATAGAAGACACACAGGACAAGCCATGTCCTGCGTCTTCGAAGTCTTCGTTTACATTTCGTGCTTCAATACGTTCAGTAGCTGAGCACCAACTTCCCGAAGTCCTCTTCTTCTGTAACCTTTCCACTGAGTGGCCATGACAATTCGATTGATTGATTGATTGATGATTGATTGATTGATTGATTGATTGATTGATTGATTGATTGATGATGATTGATTGATTGATTGATTGATTGATGATTGATTGATTGATTGATTGATTGATTGTTGATTGATTGTTGATTGATTGATTGATTGATTGATTGATTGATTGTTGATGTTGATTGATTGATTGATTGATTGATTGATGTTGATTGATTGATTGATTGATTGATTGATTGATTGTTGATTGATTGATTGATTGATTGATTGTTGATTGATTGATTGATTGATTGATTGATTGATTGATTGATTGATTGTTGATTGATTCGTTGCTTGATTGTTGCATTGACTGATTGATTGATCTTGATTGATTGATTGATTGATGATGTTGATTGTGATGCTTGATTGATTGATTGTTGCTTGATTGCTGCTTGTTGATTGATTGCTTGTAGTTGTTGCTTGTTGCTTGACTTAGTTGCTTGCTTGACTTGCTATCTTGTGCTTGCTTGTTGATTGCTTGTTGTTGCTCTGCTGTTGATTGATTGACTTGCTTGTGTGTTGTGTTGATTTGATCTGTGACTTTGACTGATTGCATCGATATGCATCTCTGATGATGATGATCATGATCGTCGGCTCGATCGATTTCGTCGAACGATCGATCGTCGATCGATCTGATTGATTGATTGATCCTGATTGACTTCGATTGATTGATTGATTGATTGATTGTAGGTTTAACGCGCCGAGGCAACGAAGGCGATGAGGCGCGTTGTAGTGGAGCCCTTCGGATTAATTTTGGCCACCTGTAGATCTTTAGTGCGTCGAAGTCTCGTACACACGGCTGTTTTTCTTTTGGCCTCCATCAGAAAAGCGCCGCCGCGGCCGCGATTCGAACCCGCGACCTCGCCTCAGCAGCGCAACACCTTAGCCACTGAGCCACCATGTCGGGCGGCCATAACATTTCAGCGCAAAAGAGCGGCCTACCGAGCGCTAAATCCTGCAGACTTCATTGGAGATCCCGGTTGCGTATTTGACAATGCTACAGGCAACCAATAGGAGAACCCAACGTTTAAAAACGTGTCGGTAGGCTAAACCGACCACAAAGAACAGCGAACACTCCTTGTTTTCAACGAAAATGCGTAGAAGTGACCTGAAATACCATTATGGAAAAAATTACTCCATCTTCTCCTAGAGGAATCCTGAGTAGTATGCGAAGCAGCCATGGGGTCCACTGAAGTTCCCATTAGTTTTCAGTTCATCGTTTTCCGTTGACGTTCTGCTTCGCGTGCCTTCGTTGTATCAGTAGCTTCTTGACGTAGTTTGAATAAGTGAAGGACATAAGGCGCGTTCGTCGCCCATGCTCACGTCTCAGTTTGTAACGCAGTGGGAAGAGCGCCCCGTACCTTCCGTTGCGGCCAGTGAGTCGTGGGGTCGAAACCGGACGCCACCCAACTATTTCTTTTTATAGTAGACTGCGCTGACGGGGCTGAAGAGACGTGCATGCGCAGTGGAGTGCGGACGGCGGACAACGACAACGAGGGAGGGAGGGAGACAGCCCCGGGCATGAGATGCTTCGCATCTAAAAAAATTCAGGCCAATCCACCATCTGAATGTGGTTCTAAAGCAAAGCTGTAAACTACCTACAACGATTACCCCTGAGGCGTCACTTAAATTCCCTCACGTCGCTCAACAAATAGTATCAGTAGCTCAACAAATAGTATCAGTAGCGACCGAAATTGGAATACGCCTCAGCCATCTGGCATCCATCACAAACATATCTAACCCTTCAGATTGAAGCAATTCAAAACCGTGCCGCTCGCTTTATCTCCTCGAAGTATTCCACCCATATCAGTGTCACCGCGCTCAAGCTATCCCTCTCCCTCCCAACTCTTCATTCACGCCGCGTCATCGCCCGCTTATGCCTCATCCACAAATTCTTTCACTGGCCACAATCTAGGCACTCTCTACTGAGGCCACCTTTCAGAATTTCCTCCCGTTTAAATCACAGTCGTCCAATAGCCCCCATTACCGGCAGTACATCAGCATTTAGTTCATCCTTTTTTCCTAACGCTGTATCACTATGGAACACGTTGCCCGACGACATCGTCACATTCACTGATAATAAACGTTTTAGAGATAAACTAGAAGAAAATATTATCACCCAAGAATAACCTTCCAGTTCTACTGCTGTAACACATATTTTGTATAATATGTATTGTTGAACTTAATCAGTGTTTGCTTCTTCTACCTATTGTTAACTCTGTAAAATTATGTCACACTTATTTTGCGATGTTCCTAACTTAGCCAATGTTTTGAACTCTGGTGCTTTAGAACTTTTGTGTTTTTGCGTGTTTTTGTGTTTTTACCAATATCTTGGTTCATTTGTATTTCTGTAAACAATGTTTCACGACCCTCCCCTTATGTAATGCCTTCGGGCCTTTAAGGGTATAATAAATGAAATGAAATGAAACCAGAGAAAAGTGAAATGCACTTAACCATACCCGTTGTTACTTCAAAGAGATATTTTTGGTAAGTAATTAATCAATGCATGATGTATGAACGGTGGTTGGTTAAGTTGTATTGGTGTAGCACATGAGTGGAAACTTTTTTTACAAAGCTAAAGGAAGCTCAAACCCGGTGTTAGACGATCTCACTTCTTTGTTTCTGCCACCGCGGACGGAGGCGACGAGATCGGCGGCATAGAAGGAAGCAAGAGCAGGATGAGGAGGAAGACTTACTTCTATTCAGATTTCTGAACGGCCCAGAGTGCGGCCCAGAGGAGTGGTTCCTTCTCCACAGTGGGCGCCGCCTGTCCACCAGCTGAAGCTGGGTAGGCGGAGAGGGGCTGGGCAGAAGCATCTCCCATTGCTTTTGTTGGGTAGTTGACGGATAGAGAGGAGGGTGCTCAGGGCTAAAGTCTAACACCCCGCGTATGTGGCGGAGGGTTCCTACTTCTGAACAAAATTTACATTCAGCGTCGTAGCGATTCGGGTGCATTAAGGAAAAACACGTCGGGTGTTGGAAGGAGCCCGATTGTATGAGTCGTAGAGTAGTTGGTTGTTCTCTGGAAAGGAAAGGGTAAGGCGAAGGAAGGGTCTGTCTCTGAAAACGATTATGCTGGGTTATGTCCCTGAACGTGACGAGCGGTTGACTGTCATCGTGCAGCTTTGCTTTAAAAAAATTGTTGGATTAACGAAAAAAAATTACCCCGGCTCCACTCACGCCGCTAACGCTGATGTTCACAGCAAAGCTGCGTAGCATTCCAAATCGCAAGGCTAAGATTCACACAAATTGTCAAACCCATCTGATCAAGCAGCGCTCCTTCGCTCGCCAACTCTCGCGTGCGCTCCCGACGGGGGCGACTTCTCCATCCGGGGAGCGCGCCAGTTAACCCATTTTCCGAACATTCGAGAAATGACCACCAAGCGCACTCGTCGACATACTTTTTTGTTCTAGCAATCATGCTAACCTTTTCTACGTGTGAACTAGACCTGCTGTAGTAGCGTTTGAAATTTTAGAGCCCTGAAAAAAACAAAGAAAATATTCTTATGCCATGGTCCCAGAAACCCTCATACAGACTTGCGATTAGACGCCATCAGTCAGGGTGGGCGAGACAGGAACATTAGTCTTCAAAATTGCGTTGGGTGCGATTGACTCTCCCCCCACTGAGGCCTCGAGGTCTCCTTTACTGAACTAAAGTTCTTCTGTATGGCGTGCAGCCCAATAGGTCCCAGGGTACAAACCACTTCATTGACTTCTATGCGCGCACTACGATACAATTTACCGATTTCGCCTTGGATCTGCTTAGACAATAGCAGCTGATACAGAAATCGACACACACACACGTTAGTACTCGTTTATTATCAAATTCGTCCCCGGCGTATATGTACAGTAGTACTACAGTCACGCATGTCATTTATCTGTTCACTAGAATGCAGAAAATGAGTTTTATTAGCACAGCTGTGACACAGTGAACTTGAAGGAGACCTCGTCGTTTTTCACGCATCCATTTCTTTCGATGTCGCACATTTTTGTGTATCCTCTACTGCATATCGGGTCGTTTCTGGCCGTTGTAGGTCTTTCTTCTTGTTTAAAAGCACCAGTACGAAGGTTTAGCACGATTTCCTGCGGAATTTCCTCACCCTCAGCATTGAAAACATTGAAGCACAGTTTCTTCCGCAAAGGCCAAGCGAGTAGCGAGTCATACCCTCCTTGACATACCCGGTAAATCAAATGAAGGGTCAGGTCTCCATCGTCTTTCAGTATTCTAATCCCTGGAAGAATTGAATATCCAAAAAAGTACTTAGGCTTCTCAGCCGAGGCCTCTACTTCTCCGTTAATGGTAGCAGCCTTTTTCAATTTCGACCACCCTCTAACGGTCCACACGAGTGGCTCAGAAGTGCATAGCGGGAGTTCCGAAATAACCTGAGCAGCTTTCCCTAATGCCGAAATATTTCTGCATACATCGTCGCTTAAGCGCTCGTTCAAACATTTCAAGGTTTTTTGCATGTCCAGTTCATTTTTCAAGCGCTCACGGGCAGTGTTCTCTAGACCTTCAAGCCTTTGTTCAGTTTTCCCTAACACTTGTGGCGTGAAATCAGTAAAATCCTCCAATTCTTGTTGCAAATTTTGACATGCTACGATAACTTCACTTGTAGCTTCTGTAATGTAGGTTTCTAGTGACGTCTTAATTTTCCTTACTGACACTAACACATCACGCAGTGTATTTGTGATAAATGCCAGCTCCTCGGCTGTTCGATCTGCAGATACTGGCTTTGACGCATGCTTTCTTTAAGTGTGTTGTCTAATGTATGCACAGATTCGGTTACATGCATGTCAGCATCTGCTCGTTCCCTGAAAAGCTGCACTTGACCCTCAATAAGTTCCTTCGTTTCTTAAAGGGGAAAGTTTGCACAGAAGACAGCTGGTCCCGAAGCTGTCCGATGTCATGTGCAAATGGGGTGATCGTTGCATCCAGGCTTCCGTATCTCATGCTTGAAGCGTTGCCTTCTGGGATGAAACAGTCGTTGGTTTCCAGGTGGCCAGAGAGTTCCTTGTACGCCATGCTTTGTTTGCAGCGGAAACAGGTACTGCGTGGTACTGGCAGTCCTTCTGGAAATGTTCCACAATCTCGCATGCCGCACCGAGGGCGTCGCAGCCGTTGCTCAAGTTCCAGCAGTGAATCTGCATAAAGAATCAAACAGCGTAACACCAGAATTCATTTAACATCGTTTTTTATTACTGGAAAACATTTCGAAAAGGGGGACGGTGAACAAAATTGGCCGCGTATCTGCTCACTTCGTTGCAAGTGTTGAGGGAAGACGATAGTGGTCTGGCGCCCCTGCCATGTTAATGCCTCCCTTCTCTTTCCCGCTCTCCTCTCATGCTGTTCCTCTCCCAAGATAAACACGCTAGAGGATTGCTCAAGTCATTTTTAATTTTCCTCCTTCCACTGCTCCACGCTGGGTGCCTCGATGCTGTACGGCAGAGACGTACGTAAAACGAGGCACCCTACTCCACCTGCGTTCCAAGAGGAACGTGGAAACTAACTAGCGGAACCTTTCGTTACTTTTTGGCCGCTTGATTCCTTAAAATGCGTCTAGGAAAACCGGGTGCGACCGCTTTTGTATTTTCTGGTTGCATTCTTTATTAAATCAACCATCCGTGTATTTTAAATAAAGGAACACTGCGAATATCATTTATGTATTGAAGACTTGCCCTAGGTGAGCGCAACATTTGTTTTGCCTCACCAATCTTGAGAAGTATGAACATTCCTACAGGACTTCCTGTGGGTATATAAACCTACTGTCCAGCATCTGCCTTACCTTTGCCCGGACGGCTCAATAAAGGGACAGACCGACTGACAGACAGACGGGACCGAAATTTCTACGTCCAAGTACCCCAAGAAAGAATCGTCCTTCACATACACACACCAGGGGGGACTGACAACTGACTTTGCCTGTTAAAATTCAGTGAGATTTAAAACATGGATGGGTGAGATGCTTTATATCGGCGCCACTTTAGTGCTGATGATGATGTTTGTTTTGTGGCGAAAGGGGCAACGGGGGCCAAAGAGCGCCAACACAATGGTTGTGTCATGTCTGGTGTAGTATTTTAAGAAAAATAGTTAGAAATGTGATAGAATACTGTGGGGTGTATATTTTTACTTTTAAAAATCCAATGTCTCCAAGGTAAGTAAAGAGTTTACTTGGAATGAAGGGCTGATCGCCTAAAAAAAATGATGGATGAAGTGGAATCATGTAAGTGTACAGTTCATTTCATTTCATTTTATTTATTATACCTTTAAAAACCCCCAAAGGGATTACATAAGGGGGGGGGCATGAAACAGTGTTTACAGAATTACAAATGAACCTAGATATTGTTGAAAACACAAAAAAAATGCAAAAACACAAAAACACTAAAGCACCAGAGTTTGAAACATTGACTAAGGTAGGAAATCGCAAAACAAGTGTTACATAATTTTTCAGGGTTAACAATAGGTCGAAGCAGCACACAATGATTAAGTTGAACAATACATCTTGCACAAAATATGTGTTTCAGCAGTAGAACTTGAAGGTTAATCTTGAGTGAGAATATTTGCCTTTCTAAAATTTTTTTCTAAAACGTTTATTATCATGCATGGGCGATGTCGTCGGGCAACGCGTTTCCCTTTGTGTTACAGCGTTGGGAAAAAAGGATGAGCTAAATGCTGATGTACTGCCGGTAATGGGAATGCTTCTAGGAAATGCTTCTTTCTCGAAATGTGGAAGTGCGGAATTCAATTAGAGCATGCGTTACTGAGAGACGATGTCCTTAACTGTTTCATCGTGGGGGTGGGGCTCCCTTTAGAAGATGGGAATGAGTGGCATATGTATGGCCTATACATAGTCTGCACATGTACACTTCTTTTTTCTATGAGGTTTTTTTGTGTAGTAGCTGCCAATTTGGGGGGTTTTTTAGTGTAGAGTTTGTTTTCTGTCTGCGTGTCTCAGTGTTGCTGCCAGCTTTCTCGTATCTTTCGAACGAACGGTTTTATGTCAAGATAGGACAGCTGAGGAACATGGATTTCACCGCGCAGTGCTACCGCAGCGGCGCTCTGGTCAGCGAGTTTATTGCCAGGAATTCCTAGTGCCCAGGCACCCAGCACACTATTATGGTCTGTTTTTTAAACATACGCTGATATTATTTCTTTAATGACCTTGTTCAATGTCGCATTCTTACTTTTTTGCCTGGGTGTAACACTGTTACAACGCTTAAGGAGTCTGAATATAATGACTTGTGTTTTTGTTCGTGGTATGTGTTCCACGGTTATTAAAATAGCATGTGCCTCTGCCGTAAATATACTTGTGTTCCTTTTTAGCGTTCTTGTGCTGGAAAAGTGGGGACCATGTGCTGCACATGCGAAGGCAGTGGCAGACTTTGAGGCATCCGTTAAAAAGCAGTGTATGGGTACATGTATTGTAAATGCAGAAAGTGTTGCAGAATGAGTTCCTTGCGTGCACGTCTTTTGTTAATTTCCTTGAAAGACACGTCGCAGATGAGAGGGAGCAGATTCCAAGGTGCAATAAACTCGGTGATGTTTGTTTTGTCGGTGTCGGTAAGGGTGACACTGAGGTCTTCTGCCTCTGCTCTCACACGGAAACAAAAACGCAGAGGGAGTGACGAACGGCTTAAAAACAACCTTTCAGATGGTGCGTTTTGAATAATAGCATTGAACGGATTATTCCTCATCGACGTCGCTCTCACGCAGTATAAAAGCGCATTGTATGTGCGTTGGTGCAGGCCTTGGTGCAGCATACAGGCTTTCTATAGGGCTTCTCCGGAAAGCCCCAGACGCAAGGCGGAGCTCTAAATGCAACACTGGGTCGAGCATTTTTAAAGCTGTTTTAAATGCGGAGCATTTCTTAGGCTCGCGATGTCACTCGTCGATGCTGTCGGCGCCGTCCACACGCTCACTGCGCATGCACGTCACGTCGAGGCGCAGGTGCGCATCTCTCCACCGTACCCTCCTCGCCCATGCGTCGTAGCTACCCGTGCGCTGCGTCGCGCTCAACAGCAACGGCGGCAGGGCGTGTACACGTGATAACGGCGTGGTGGGTGCGTGGAAAGTTCGCGCGCTTGTGTACGGAAGTGTGCGCATGCGCGTCTCTCCCCCGTACTTCTCTCCCTCGAACACGGGCGGTGTGTATATAAGCGGCGGAGCGTACGTTCGGAATTCAGTCAAGGGCGTCTTTGCATGGCTTTCGCTTGACTTGACGCTTTGCTTGACGGCACCAAGCAATAAAGACAGACTTTAACTTTACCCTCCTTGCCTTCGCTTCTCCTTCATTCAATAAATAAGGATAATAAAGACGAAATACCAATTAAGCATTCCCAAACCATACCCAATTACGCAACATTCACGCGATACCCCCACCACTCTGCGCCGCATTTACTCGAGTTCCCCCCGTGGGAAGATGGGGGCGGGTTTTTTTGGAGCAGAACCATACACCACACTGCCCTAGTGTATTCGCGATCGCACTAAACTATTGAAAAGACGGAGCACGATTGTCTTATCTGCACCATATGATTGGTTGGATAGTTTTTTACTAACCTTCATAGGTTTAGCGCATTTATTTTTGAGTTGTTTAATGTGGAGGAATAATCTGTGCCTTCCGTCCAGCAGAATACCCAGAAACTTGCGTTCATTTTTGACGGGAATCACTACGCTATTAAAGGGACACTGAAGTGAATTTGTCAAGCTCCCGTTTTTGCTTGCACTGTGTAGACTAGCTCAAATTAACACACTATTCATCGTTTATCCGGTTGACAAATCGGTAATTATTTTACAAAGCGCGAAAGAAGAAAAACTACCATGCGCGGTTTGCGGCGGCCGCACCAACTAAAGGCTGTGACGTCAGGAGGGGGGGGGCACCGTGATTGGACGATGCCCAAGGTTAGCAATCAAACAAGTTTCGGTTTCGGTTTCGGTTCTGTAAAACAACATGCTTGACATCCGATGGCGTTGTTGGATGGCCATTCTCGATATCTCAGTAATCGCCGTACCGCGCTTCTGCCATGTTGTCGGCTGTCAAATGTCTAACCTCCCAGGGCGGCTTGGAATCGTAGAAATCACTAGACGAGGCCTACGCAGTGGACGAACGCCCTCCGCGTCACCGCAGACTCAAATGCCATGCGCTTTTCCCGCATATTCGGAGCTTGCCTCACTCATGTCTGTTCGTAAAAAGCTAGTTCGCACCAGGCCAAGGGTGTGCTGATCGAGGCCTGGGCCCACTGCCCGCAAGCAGTCGGTGCTTGTGGCAACAGCACGCCAACGAGAACTCGCTAGCGCGTCATTGCCAGTATGCGCGCGTTCTGCGATCTCGCTCGTGGAGCAGTGAACGTTACGGCCTAAAAAGGGTGAACTCAGTCCAGAAAACATCGGCCGCATACGAAAAAATCAACTTAAAAAAAAAAAAAAAAACATGTACTGTCGGGGACTTGAACCTGCGACTTTCAAAACAGTATTCCAGCGCCCCAAACCACTAGGCCACGAACCGGCACTGACCAGGCTGGATATATAAGGTCTATAATGTATAATCAGTTTACACTTTTATTTATTTTAAGCATTTCAAGTACTTTATGTGACTATTTGTTGTATAGCGCTCCTGCAGTAAGCGTCCCCCAAACTTCCACAATATCTCACGTCTAGCAATTGCATTTCTTTGACGGAAAAGCGTTCGCAGATGTGCGGTCGTGCTGCTGACCGCTGTGCTTGTTTACCCAGCGCAAAAAATGCTTCCTGCTCCCTAGTTTTGCGCTGTACGGTAAAAGTTTCAGTTGATTTTATTTTCATAGTACCTATATTGACTTCGCTGACTCTTCTCCCGCCTTCAATTGGCCTTAGATTTTCCTACTAGCGTAAAGTCAGCGAAGCGTCGCATGTGCACTTGTGCAGCGCTTGTGTGGAGCGACCCGGACACTGAGTTTGACACAGTGTACAAACTAACAAAGTAAAGAAAGGCATATTCTTTCATTCGCAAAGGTGTTGTGGCTTAGTTTAAATTGAGCGAGTGAATAGCGACGACCCGTTGGCGGCCGGCGGACGAAAGGCTGGGCCGACTGACTCGATCGGTAGGTCGGCTGGTCGGCGAACCATGCAGTAGCGCAGCCATTTTCCAGCTCATCTCCTGCTGACGTCACACGAAAACGCCACAGAAAATGGGCGAGCGTAAAGAGAGGAGGACAGCATTTTCGAATTGATTTTTCTACTAAATAAATTCGCGTAAACGCGGCCAGAGTGGTCGAAACAAGGCCTACGGACTCCGAACTACAATTTGCGCTAGTAATCCCGCAATGTTTACAAATCACTTCAGTGTCCCTTTAATTCGGACTTCAGGGACAGGCCGCACTCCCTACTGCCGAGAAAACAAAATACATGTGCTCTTTTCAGGATTACTCTTGATACCATTTTAATCGGTTCACTTTTCAAGTTTATTAGCATCCAGTTGTAACTGCCACTCGCAGATTCAGGGATTATAAGATTTATACCTGGTGTGTTCATTTTGACAATGAAAAGTGTACAACTCAGTACTCCCCCCTGCGGGACCTCGTTTTCTTGAATGTGTGTTCTAAAAAATGCTGCTCCGACCCTTGCGCGAAATGTTCGCTCAGGCAGGCAGCTTTCCATAGTGTTGACATGCTTCCAGATACACTAAGCTTTGAGGTCACGCAGGATGCAATAGCGCGATGCAGTATCGTACGCCTTCTCTTAAGTCGAATAAAATAGACATACAGTGCTGCCTGTGGACAAAAGCATATTTAACGTACGATTCCAAGGCTTTAAGCTGGTCGGTCGTAGATCTTCCCGGACGGAAACCTGCCTGGCAGCTATCTAGAATACCATGGTATTTTAAAAAGTACATGAGCCTTCTATTGACCATCTTCTCGCACAGTTTTTTTAAACAACTGGTAAGTGCTATTGGCCGATAGCTAGAAGGAGAAGAAGCATCTTTCTCTTGTTTTAGCAATCGTACCACAATTGCGTCTTTCCAAGCTCTTGGGAAATGTCCTGCACTCCCCATCTGGTTAAACCAATAAAGGTGTCTTTCGAGGGTGCCTGCGTAGAGGTATTCAATGATTGTGTATGTGATCTGGTCTGCACCTGGTGCTGATGTCTTACAAGTCGCGAAGGCAACCGTAAGCTCGTGGATGAACAAATGGAGAGTTGTAAGAGTCTTGTGACGATTTCTTGGTGTACCTAATGAATTTGCACTCGGCAGATGTTTTGTACCTCAAAAACCTGTCTGTGTAATGTGAAGAGCTCGATATAAGTTCAAAGTGTTTGGCCAGTGTGTTTGCCTGGTCTTCTAATGTATTACCAGTGGTACTAACAAGGGGTAAGTTTGTTTTGTGCCGTTTGAACTTCTTTATTCGGTTCCACACCTTGCTTGCGTCAGTGAAGAGTTAATCGAACCCACAAAAGCTTTCCAGCTGTTGGTTTTGGCTTCTCGGCAAATGCGCCTTCCAACTGCCTTGGCACGCTTGAAAGCACTAAATTTATCAGCAGTTGGGTACCTTCGAAGATTACCCGAGGACTTGCGTTGTGCTTTGTGTGCGTTTTCCGCACTCTTCATTCCACCAGAGCCTTCTGGGATTTTGAGGAGTAGCGGAGGTTTGAGGGTTTGAACTCTTGGCAGCCTCGATAATCTGGGTCGTTAAAATACTGCAAGCTTCATCTATCTGTAATTGTTTTGTGAATGTGTAGGAGAGCTGTGACCTTTGCGTCAAAGCCACCCAGTCCGCACGGGTTTCTTTAAACATTTTATGGTATATGGAACTGTCAGAGAGTGTATTTAAGCACTTAAGAGTTACAGGGAAATGGTCATTCCGTTAAGCGTTGGAGTCCACGTTCCACTCGAACGAAGGGAAGAGAACGGATGAACCAATTGCTAAATCTATGCGTGAGTAGGTATTGTCTGTTTTGCTGCAGTATGTTGGCTTCTTTTGATGAAATATACACGCACCAGACGACAGTAAGGATATTTCAATTATACGGCCACGGCTATCTTCGCGTTCAGATCCCCAGAGTTTACTGTGGGCATTAAAGTCGCCCACCCCTAGGAATGGGTCCGGTAGCTCATTATAAGGATTCAAATTCTGAACTACAAAGGTGAAAGTCAGGGGAATATATATAGAAACTATCGTTATTAACATGTCGGCGATTATTACGCGTACAGCAACGACTTCGAGGTTGTGGTCAAAGGAACAAATTGACAGGGAATAGAATGTTGTATGACAATCGCTACACCATCACAGGAGTGAGAACACTTGCCCTATCTTTTCTAAACACAGAATAGCGCTTCAGACAGTTTTGTTTCGATTGTAAGTGTGTTTCCTGAAGATATAAGATGGTTGATTGGTTTGTATCAAGAATTTAGTTTGTCATCCAAGTTTTTCATTAAGCCCCTGCAGTTCTATTGTGTAATGCATTGTATTACCATAGGTCTTTAAGGAGAGAGTGCGGCGTGTATCTGTGTATTGCAGACGGGTGGTATTATCTATAGTACTCAGCCCGCGTTAGGGCCAGTTATGCGCAGAGCTGGTTTTTTCCAGCGCCGATGTTGCCACGATGCTCGTTTGGCCGAAGAGCTGACCGAGCTGGCGTGGGTGTTACGCACAACTACTCTTCATCCGACGGTAATGGAGTAAGCAGAATCTCCCTCGTTTTGCCGTAGACTCCGGGGAAGGCCAATCGTGTTTTCCGCGCAAGCCAATGGCGGCTGTAGCGTTGTGCCCGTGGGTGTGGATGCAAGGCTCCCCACCTCGCTGCCTACTGTGCCCACGGGTGACAGCGCAGCAGGAGCGGAAGGCAAGCCGTCTCCACCTACGGAGTTCGTTGCCACCTCAGCCGCAGTGGAATCCACAGGCTGTGGTACAACATTTTGGGCAACCGAAGCCATCCCAGTGGGGGTGGGGTTGGGACCAGGTCAGCGTCGCTGCACTGGGTCGCCACCGAAACCTGACGCCGCTCTACCACCCCCCCCCCGGTGAGCAGCGTCAGTGTAACTTCCTAAGGGAAGCATCGAATGTCTTTTCCAAGCTTTTGGTTAAGACAAGTTATGCGTCACATTGAGGTGTATTATTTCTGTCATTTTTGAATTTGTTGCAAGAACGGGAGTACGCGGTGTGGATCCTTCACAGTTACAACAGTGAAATTGCGTTGCATTACACTCATCTGTCTGATGGTCGGGCTTCGAGCATTTTGCACAAGTGTTTTGCCCTCAACAGTTGTTGATACTGGGCTCGTACCTTTGACATTTGAAGCAACGTCGCGGGTTTAGGATGTACGTCCTTATCTGACAGTGGGGAAAGTCTGCTTTTACAGATTCGGGGGAGCGTACTGCAATTTTTGGTTTTGATGTCATTTCCATCGCGCCTCATTGTGATGCGTCTAACAGTAGTCACCCCTTGCTCACGCAAGCCCTCAAGAATATCTGCCTCAGTTTCATTTGAGTTCAGCTTCCGAGAGGACGCCTTGGCAGCTATTGAGTGTTCGGTGAGGTATTAGTGATCTGTAAGTCACCTATGCTTGTTTGTTTTAGAAGGTTAGCAGATTGTTCCTTAGTTCTCACCTCAATAAGCATGTCACCAGATGTTTCTTTGCGTCATAGTTTTTTCTAACTACACCTTCAATGAGCTTGGAGATCAGGAACACAGATTTCGAAGTTCTTGGGGTGCCGTTGTCGACACTTTACATGACTAGGAAGTGAGGAAAGTAGCCAGGGTTGTTGCAAACAAGGTTGGGTAGGGGTTTAAAGATTGCTTCGGTGCGGGCCCATTGTTTGAAAGAAGGGGTTTAGATAATAGCATGCGCTATAGTATAAATCAGAAGACGGAGGTACTTTCTTCTTTGACTTTACCCTGATAGTCAAAGAGGTCCCGGAGCTCCCTGCCCAGTAGACAGACGGAGCCCATCCGCCGGAGCTTGACCATGGCTCCATCGGCCACCGTTTTTGGTGTCTGCCCTTCACCTTACAGCTCAATACCACGGTTGGTTACAGCGTGAGTGGGGGGACGAGGAGGTGGAGGGGTCCGCAGTGTCGTCAATACCGTCACCAAGATTACTCAAGGTGGCCACTTTAGTGCATTTACCTCCTTGTGCAATCGTCGTCGGTGCTTCATAATTCATTGTGTTCGTTTGTGGATTACATGACGTCGACTAGAACGTCACATTTACTGTCATCGCGCCGTTTCCCCATATGTACAGGCGCCTCAGTATAAATCGATAACCGTTCTGTTAGATCTCCCATAGGATACACTTTCACCTGCTATCGTCAGAGGGGAAACATTAAGATATTGTCACGAGGGCCAAAGACGACGCAGTTGTCTTCAAGAAAACAAGTTTATTGGAGCAAACTTCTGCTCCCCTAATAACTCAAAGAATACAGGCGGCGAAGCAGCAGTCAACAAAGTGACGTGCGAAGGCGAGCGTCAAGAGTCGAATGCCACGGCGTCTGGTCTGCAGGCTTTTATCTTTCGGCGCGAGTGTTTCTGGAACCATCGATTTACATCCAGAACATTGTAGATCAAAGAAGATAATTTTGGGCTAGTGACGTTAGGGCGAAACAGTCTGCTTATCTGAATGAGATAGCCCGAGCGGCATAAAAATAAAGAATGGAAGACGCGCTTTGCTTAGGACACAGATAACAGAGCCGGGCGTGGCCAGGCAAAAAAAAACAAGCAAACATAATTAAAAACCTATACATGGTTTGCGGCAACCCCCCCTCTAAGAGTGCATCGACCCGATGCTCAAATAAGAGACAGTCCGAACAAACAACAAGATGTCCCTCATCTTGCGTAGTAACGTTTCAAGCGAACCACGTGGACGACTTCGGTCAGCGTGCGTCGTCGTGATGTTCCGGAATCACCATTGGGGGTCAATTCGTAGGTAAGTTGGCCGACACGTTGTAGAATCTGGTAGGGTCCTAAATACCGTCGCAGAAGCTTTTCACTGAGTCCGCGTCGTCGGACAGGAGTCCAAACCCAAACACGATCCCCTGGGTGGTACTCGGCGTCTCGGCGTCGGAGGTTGTAGCGCCCGCCATCCACCAGCTGCTGGTCCGTTGTACGAAATCGAGCGAGCTGGCGGGCCTCCTCCGCACGCCGCTGAAGGTATCCTTGAACGTCGGGGTTGAGGTCGTCGTCTTCTACATGCGAAAGCATAGCGTCAAGCATCGTAGTCGGCCGTCTTCTGTAGCCAAGCTCAAACGGCGTCATCTGCGTAGTTTCCTGGATAGCCGTGTTGTGCGCAAATGTGACATACGGGAGCACTTCATCCCTAGTCTTATGTTCAACGTCGACGTACATTAACAGCATGTCTGCGATTGTCTTGTTCAGGCGTTCTGTTAGTCCGCTCGTTTGCGGGTGGTATGCCGTCGTTCTTCGGTTATCCGTGTTGCTGTAGCGCAATATTGTTACGTGGCGGCAGTACAGACGACATGAACGATGAAGCAGTCGAACGATGTATTTACAGCTTATTTACATGGCAGCAAGGCCTGAGCCCGCGCAGGCAGCGCGCACCCGCAGATCTTCCTTGTCGTCGTAGGCTGGTATCACAAACCACGCTGCATTGTCCTGATCATCGTCTTTTCGTAGCGTGGCCCCCCGGTTGAAAGCGACCGCCCCGGTCGACGCCGCGGTAGTAGGTTATGTGGTGAGGATGAAAGATATGACAATGTACAGTGAAGTCCTTGCCGCCGCATAGGATTATGATGTCGTCGGTGATGCCTGGTCCCGCGACACGATCTCGTCAAGGCACCGACGAAACGTCTGGGGTAGCCGGAACCACGTCGGACTACTGGGCTGAGGACACGGCATCTTGTGTTGGTCACCGCAGGTCTGGATGAGCTGGTCACGGGCTGGGGACACGGGGAGGGGGACGTGGTCGGGTTCAGGTCGCCTAAGGGCTGGGGCTGTCCGGCACGACCCGCTTACCCTCGACGAGTGCGCTTCCGCCGAGACGTTGCGAATCAATGACCAGAATGGCGATGAACCTACCCCCACACTAAACCAAAATGTTACGTGGCGGCAGTACAGACGGCATGAACGATGAGACAGTCGAACGATGTATTTACAGCTTATTTACATGGCAGTGAAGCCTGAGCCCCCGTAGCCACCGCGCACCCACGGATCTTCGTCGTCGTAGGCTGGGATCACAAACCACGCTGCATTGTTCTCTTCATCGTCTTTTCGTAACAATTTTCCTTGCATAAGCTCCGCAGTAAAGGCCGTTCCGCGGTCCGTGATTAGGACTTCCGGGGCTCCATGTCGCAGCACAACTTGGCTTATTAAGAACTTTGCGACTTCTTGTGCAGTCCCCCTCGGAAGAGCGGTGGTCTCCGCGTAGCGCGCCATGTAGACTGTCGCTACGACAATCCATTTGTTCTCGTATCGGGATGTAGGGAACGGGCCCAGAAGGTCCATTCCAATCTGTTGGAAGGTCCTCGATGGGCCGGCGATCGGCTGCAGAAGTCCGGCGGGTCTCGTCGGTGGGACCTTTCGTCCCTGGTAATCACGGAAGCTCCGGACGTAGCGGGTGATGTCGGATGTAAGGCGGGGCCTGTAGTACTTCGCCTTGATTTTTCCAATTCTGCGGGCTGTTCCGAGATGTCCGGAAATCGGGTCGTCGTAGAACGCTTCCGAGATTTCGTCGAGAAGGTCTGCGGGGATTACAAGATAATTCGTTCTCGTTCCGGGGCTGAAATTCTTCTTCACGAGAACGGAGTTTTTCAGGCTGAATGCTGGTAGCTCGCGTTTGAAGGTCCTAGGCACGGCACGTTGCATCCTTCGAGGAAGTAGATTATGACGTGTAAGTTGGGGTCGGCACGCTGCTGGGCGGCTAGGTCGCTCTCAGTCACGACTCCGAAGAACGCGCTGTGTTCATCAGAGTCTTGTGCTGGTGGGTCGACGGGAGCGCGGGACAGGCAGTCGGCGTCGGAGTGTTTCCTGCCGGATTTATAGACGATACTAACGTCGAACTCCTGCAGGCGCAAGCTCCACCGCCGAAGACGGCCTGTGGGGTCCTTCAAATTGGCGAGCCAAAACAGCGCATGGTGGTCTTTCACAACCTTGAATGGTCTACCATACAGTGTGGGCGAAATTTTGAAATTGCCCATATAATAGCGAGGCACTCTCTTTCAGACGCTGAGTATTTTTCCTCCTCCTTCGACAGACCGCGACTGGCAAAGGCGATTACTTTTTCGCAACCGCTTTGTTTTTGAAGAAGACGGCACCCAAGCCTGTATCACTGCCGTCTGTGTGCATTTCCGTTTCGGCGTCTTTGTCGAAACGAGCGAGCACGGGCGGGCTTTGCAGGCGTTTTCGCAGCTCGCAGAATGCTTTTTCTTGGTTGTTTTCCCAGCTAAAAGGGGTGCTATCTTTCGTCAAGCGTGTGATTGGCTCTGCAAAGCGTGTGAAGTTTGCGACGAAGCGCCGGTAGTATGCGCACAGTCCGAGAAATCTTCGCACGCCCTTCTCGTCTTTCGGCCTTGGGAAGTTAGCAATGGCTGAAGTTTTTGCCGGGTCAGGTAGGACTCCCGCGGCGTTGACAACGTGGCCGAGAACCTTGAGCTCCTCGTACGCGAAACGGCACTTTTGAGGCTTCAGCGTTAAAGGAGCCATGAAGAGGAAATACAACTTCGTTTAATTTGAAAGAACTAGGATTCAGTATCTCACTCAGCTCCATTACAGCCACAAAAGATGTTTTTTAACAAAAAAAAAAAGCAAGAAGTATTTAAAAATTTTCCAATTTTGCGCCACAGTGACGTGTTATGAGCAAGAATGACGTCATACGGGACAACAATAAAACATAATTTTCAGTGCCTTAAATGCGCGTTAGCATTCAAGTGATGCGGTCAAATGGAACTAGAGGCCCCATTACAGACGTCCAGTCATGTGCCGTCGCGACAGGTGAGTTAGGCGGCCGCCAATCGCACAAACAAGGTTCCGTGACGTCATAGAAAAGTTGCGGGAAATTGGCTAGGCGGTCGCCGCTGTTTCACACGTTTTCTTTCATATCGCCGTTATTTGTTCGAAGATTGCGATGATATTGGTATCATTGCAATCGGGACTAAGCAGTCTTTCTAATAAACCCAATTTGTATTTTGTCTTCATGGCTCCTTTAACCCCGACGTACGAATTGCCTCGAGTACAGACTCCAACTTTGCAAGGTGTTCGTCGAAAGTCCGGGCGAATACCACAATGTCGTCGAGGTATACGAGGCAGGTGTGCCACTTCAGGCCAGCTAGGACAGTGTCCGTGACTCTTTGAAACGTTGCTGGCGCCGTGCACAGCCCAACCGGAATCACCTTGAGCTCGTATAGACCGTCCGGGGTTATAAATGCGGTCTTCTCTCGCTCGCTTTCGTCCACCTCAATTTGCCAGTAGCCGGTCTTCAGATCCATCGATGAGAAGTACTTCGCATTGCAGAGGTGGTCAAGGGCGTCGTGGATTCGTGGCAGGGTGCACGTCCTTTTTCGTGATTTTGTTCAGTCGCCGGTAGTCAACACAAAACCTTTATGTGCCGTCTTTTTTCTTCATGAGTACGACCGGTGCAGCCCACGGACTTCTCGATGGCTGTATTATGTCGTCGCTGAGCATGTCGTCGACTTGAGTCCGGATGGCTTCCCGTTCGTGTGAAGAGACGCGGTACGGTGACTGTCAGGTAGGTCGGGCTCCCTCTTCGGTTATTATTCGGTGCTTCGCTAGATGTGTCTGACGTAGTTTTGAGTTCGACGAAAAACTCCCTGTAGCGACGCAACAAAGCCAATAATTTGTTTCGTTCTGCTTGCGGTAACGCCGGATTCGCGTCGAAGAGATTCGAAAGCTTGAAGGCATCTTCGGGTGCGCGTTCAAATTCCCGCAACCGCGATCACGTCACTTGCTTTTTGCGTTTCTTCGAGGAACGCGATTGCAGCTCCCTCGTTTAAATGCTGGTACTCGTCGGTGAAATTAGTGACCAAAACGTGGGATTGGCGTTGCTTAAAGCGCGCAATGCCTCTTGCGACAGAGACACCGCGTCTGAGAAGCAACCTTTGGTCATTTTCTACGATAGCGTCGACATCAGGAACAGCATGTTCACCGTAGACGCTGATCATCAAGCTTCCGCGGGGTGGCAGGGTGACATGATCGTCGGCGATCCTTACAGCAGCACGGTTTTCGGGGTTCGATTCAGGCGTCATGCAGTGACCGGAGGAAAATGTTATAGACTTGGCCTGGAGACCAATTATTGCGCCGTTGTCCGTCAAAAAGTCCATTCCAAGGATTACGTCGTGGGGCAAAATGACAAACGCCGCATGGTACGTTGTGCAGTCTATGGTGACGCGCGATGTGCACGTTCCACTTGGCGTCATGAGGTGGCCTCCTGCTGTGCGCATGTGCGGACCTTCCCATCTTCGAAGCTTAGACGCAAATGGTCCGCTCATTACTGAGTAGTCGGCTCCCGTGTCTAAAAGGGTGACTACATCAAAGCCGTCGATGAACAGCTGAACGTCGGAAGACGCCTTCCTCGAGTTGCGGGTACGTCGTGGCGTCGTATCTCTGCTTGTACGTGTTGACGGTCGGGCACTATGCATCGTCGTCTTCGTCGTATTCTCAGCAGCAGGTTCGGTCATTTCGGGTGTGCGTCGCGCCGTTTTGCTGTCGTCGTGTTCGGGAGTCTCATCAGGGTTCGGTCGGGTCGTCGCGCTGAGGGCCTGTAGTGAATCATGGTCTTGAGCGAGCCGCTGCGTCGTTGGGGGGTTTTCATTTTTTCGCGGTCGTGTAACTTTACCTCCAGAATTTGCTGCTTTTAGTTTCCCCCGCGTGGGCTGGGAGACCTTCCATGTGAGAAGTCAGCAGTGCTACGGCAGTTCGGCGACTGGTACAGGTAGGCCGACGGTGAACGGTTGAAGCGGGCTGGCCCTGGGTTGGCGTTGGAGGGTATTCTTCGATCTCAGTAGGGCGCTGGCAGGGTCGGGGGCGTGGGGAGTCGACGGAGAACTCTCGCAAGCCGAGCCTCTTGTAGGGACAACGACGGTAGATGTGGTCGGCCTCTCCGCAGTGGTAGCACAGCGGACGATTATCGGGACTTCGCCATACGTCCGTCTTCCTCGGCGTCTGGTTTCGGGCTACCGGGGGTCGGGCGGGCGATAGTGGGCGATTGTACGGCAGGTCCTGTTGACGACATGTTCGAGTAGGGCGGGGTCGGCAGACTGCCACGGAGTTTGACATAGCTTGTGGCTAGCGGGGTACTTCGGAGTGCGTAGAAGTTCCCAAAGCTTGTTGCACTTCTTCCCTAATCACGTCGGTAAGGGAAGCGACGTGGGGCTGCGGCGGCGTGGGGAGAAGTTTCCGCAGCTCCTCTCTCACTACTGCGCGGATGGTCTCGCTTAGGCTATCATCCGGAATCCGTATGTTGTCGACGTAGTTCGCATTGACCGCGCGAACAAAGTTCCGGTCATACAGCTTAACATGCGTTTCGAGAGCCTTCTCAGTCTTGCTGGCTTCGGTCACGAATTCGGCGATGGTTTGGGAGGGTTGCGGACAAGTCCAGCAAACAGTTCCTCCTTCACACCGCGCATCAAGAAGCCAACTTCTTTTCTTCCGTCATCTCGGGGTCCTCGCGGCGAAATAGTTGCGTCATCTCCTCAAAAAAGGTCAGGACCCCTTCGTTGGGGTGTTGCGTGCGCGTTTCCAACAAAAGGGCGGCTCGTTCTTTCCGCATGACGGTGGCGAATGTTTTGAAGAACTCCCTCATAAAAAGAGAGTCCAGTCGGTTAGGGAGCTTTCATGGTTTTCAAACCACGTTCGGACCGTATCTTCTAAATAGAAGAAAACATGGCGGAAAGTTTCTTTGTCATCCCACCTGTTAAAGATGCGGACGTGCTCCACTTTCTCCAACCAGTCCTCAGTGTCTTCTCCGGGGGATCCGCGGAACGATGGTGGTTCCCGGGCCTGTTGAACGAGGGCAGGATTGGTAGTGCTGGTCATGGTGCTTGCGTTTATCATGGTGGTGGTCACGACGTCTTCTTTCTTCACTTTATCCGGACGCCGTCCAAGCTCCGGCTGAAGACCTTGCTGTCGGCGGCTGGCACGAGTGGGACTTGCTTGTAGGCTTGACGAGGGCGTAGGGTGCGTTTACCCAGCACCTCTACCAGATGTCATGTGACGAAAGACGACGCAGTTGTCTTCAAGGAAAACACGTTTATTGAAGCGAACTTGTGTTCCCCTAAAAACTCAAAGAATTCAGGCCGCGAAGCAGCAGTCAACAAAGTGACGTGCGAAGGCGAGCGTAGAGAGTCGAATGCCACGGCGTCTGCTTTGCAGGCCTCTATCTTTCGAACGAGTGTTTCTGGAACCGTCGCTTTACATCCAGAACATTGTAGATCAAAGAAGATTATTCTGGGCTAGTGACGTTAGGGCGAAACAGTGTGCTTATCTGAATGAGATAGCCAGTGTGGCATAAAAATAAAGCATGGAGGACGCGCTTCCCTTGGGACACAGATAACAGAGCTGGGCGTGCCCGGGCAGTAAAAACAAACAAATAAATAAACAAAACCATACATGGTTCGCGGCAATATTCTATAATCGTTCAAAATTTTGTGCATGGACTGCAGGACAAAAAGACCGTAAATTAAGATGTACACCTGGTACCACATTAACCAGGGTACGCGAGCCATTGCAAGCTTGCCGCGCCATCTTACGTTACTATTCTGATGTCGAGACATCGCACGGCGTATGCGCGCCTATTCATGCTTGTCAACGTGTCTTTTTCCTCGGCTGCCGTGGACAAAGTGGTTACGTGGGTGTGGCGCTGGTTGTCGCTTTATTTATTAGCTTTGTCACGCGGTGCTTCGCTGGATAATGTTGTGGTTTCTTAAGCGAAGCCTCATTCGGCTATACGCGAAAGTAAAAAGTGGCGGTCCCACATTCTCAGAAAACACCTCCGGCGCAACTCATGCGCGAACAAACCATTTAAGAAATGAGAGATTGCCTGGGTTTGTCACGTTTAGTCTGACTAATGCGTCTGCTTAGGTAATGCACGTATCGGCTCCGTTCCCTCGTCGAAATCAAATATAGCCCCGAATGGCAACCGCTGTTGACAGCGCAGAGTCGTATGTCCCTCGGGTTGTTTCTCTTCGTGCGTGTACTCGGGCGGATTTCCGTACCGTTTCGGAGCCCCGCGCGAGGACTTCGGCCCCCTGTGGGAGCCTCCCGAACAGCGCGGTGGGTCGACTCGAGCGGACAGTAAGCTCGTTTTAAAGACGATAGTCTTTTTTGGGCTACTTAGACAAGATGAGTCCTGTCTCAGTCTATGTCTCTGTCTGTGCGGCTTTGTCTGTCTGTGTTTCTGTGTGTCTCTCTGTGACTGCGTCTCTGTATGTGTGTGCCTCTTTCGGCGTCTGTCTGTCTCTCTCTGCGTCTCTGTCTCTGTCTGCATCTCTCTATATCCGTCTGTACGTCCGTCTGTACGTCCGTCCCTTGCTTCTGCCGGCCGACAAAGTTAACGGGATATTAGACAAGACGTTTATCTACGCAAAGATATTTTTAACATTTAAAACTGGTGGCATTGTTCATGCTCGTAAACATTGAGAAAAAAAACATTACGTATATTTGAGGCGAAACATCACATCAGAGGTATTATCAGTGCTTCTTTACTTGAAAAGTGGCGCACCTTGCAATGGTGGTGCAAAGCTGAAGAAACAGCGGAGCTTACGACCCCCCTCTTCATTCGTCGGAGATCCGGTATTGCACCTCACATTTATATCTGAACGCGGCTGAAAGTTCTCCAAGACTGGCACGCCCGGATCGTTTTGTCAGCAGCCTCTCACATCCTTCCCAGAATGGACCGCGTCAGAGCGCGCTGGAACCCGCGGCCAAATCCAAAGTCAATGCCCGCGCTACGGACGCACAGGAAATGCTGTGCGCCCGGAATGCGATGATAGCTGAATCAGTTGGACGCCGGTTCCATAACGAGATTGACCCTGGTTCGATTACGACCACGGGAAGACTTTTTTTTTCCTTTACAATAGGCTGCGCACGTCATTGTTCCCCGCCACCGCGAACCGCGTATCCCTACGTCCTTTGGGGTGACCGAATGTTTAGGTTGCCGGTTTCACGACATAAAGGTCCCGGGTCCGATTTCGGGGACTTCCCTAACCACACTTTTAAATTGGTGCTTCTACGATTTTTGGTGCGACCGACACGCAAAGCTCTGCCTGAACAGCCCTGCTGTTAAGAAAATGGCTCCAATCTACGCAGTGAAGGTTGTTGGAAAGCGAGGCTTTAAACGACACCAACAATTGCCCAATTGACGTCACTTGAATTCACACGCGTAGCTCTAAAAAGAGGGAAACGAGTAATTCTGCCAGCCGTTACCTGGAATTCGTGGGGGCGGCGTCCCGAAACGAAGCAGCGTCGGCCACGGCCGGGTTAGAGTGGTGGACGCCGCCGCCGTAGCCCGGCCGTGCGTAGGCAGAAAATAAACTTAGAAGAGCGTCTTTTCAAGGGTTAGACAGCGGAGCCTAGCCATCCTGATGCGCTAGCTCGGGCCTACATCACCGCGCGACACCAACACAGACACCGAAACAATTCGGAAAGTGAGGTTAGTGATTCCCATTTATACCGATTTAAACTAGTTAGTTTACTTATTTTGAGAATTAAGACAAAGCTTAGGGAACTTTTATAATCGCTATTCATCAGATTTACTTGCTCCTTTTGCATTTTGTAATAGCTCCTATAACACTGCCGAATTGGTAATCACCAATTTAGATAACCGAGTCCAATTCGTGGCAAGCAGTGCGCGAAAGGCATCGTTTCTCTAGCGGCCAGATGCTTGTATGTGGTCGGTCTCAGCATTGTTTTCCCCCCTGCAAACCAATCTTTAACGTATCTTTGCCGTACGCTCACTAAATTCCGTGAGGTCCGGGTTACCGGGCTGGTGCAGACGGCACTACATGCCAGGCGAAGCATGAAGTGAAGCACTGGGTTCAGCATTTTAGGGATGTTCTACTTGCTGACCCATAGACAACACTGCCATAATCCAATCGTGAACCTACTAACCCAGTAAAAACACGTAAAAGGACTTGTTTGTCAGCACCATAAGACGTTCGTAAGAGAACCTTGAGTATCGTCATAGCCTTTAGGCATCTATGTTTAAGTTGTTTCATTTGTCGGAAGAATATGAGCTTTTCGTCAAGGACCACACCTAGAAACTTGTGTTCATTTCTCACTCAGATCGAGACACCATTGCGTTTTATGTCTGGATCCCACCGAATGCCACGCCTCTTAAATACAAAACTCAAGTACACTTTCTTGGATTAAATTTAAAACCGTTGCTATCATCCCAGCCAGCTAGCTTGTTAACACCAAGCTACCCTTGGCGCTCGCAGACAGAAAAGTTTCAAGATTTGAAGGATAGTTGTACGTCGTCTACAAACATTGAACAGGAAATTTATGGTGGCAATGCCTTGCTAAGCGCATTCATTTGCACAATATTCAGAGTGCAGCTCGAAACTACACATTGGGGCACGCCATTCTCCTGCACGTGAACCCTAGAGAGCGAAGTTCTTACTTTTGCACGAAAGATTCTCTAAGACATGTAACTGGAAAGGGTGCTTATGTTATTCGCCATGCCATACCGGTAGGTGGCATTTTCGTTAGCTCTGAAATTTGTTTTGCTTCGGGGCAAAACAGAACAGATAAATTGAGGTGGTGTTTCAGATTATTGGCGCTTTCGGAAAACTCAATTCCGCGTTTCGCTTTCTGTCAGTACGGGCTATAGTGATATCCTGCTATATTGCTCCTCTGCCTCCGTAAACAAATTCATTCTGGAGATTTTAGTCGTTAGGTTGAGCGGTTTGGCCTTTGCCATGATGCTGTGCAGGTCACTTGATCTGCGCCCCGCCCAGAAACGCAGTCAGCGGACGATTATTCACGCGAACCTCTTTTTGTAACTGCCGACTGTACGGATATGCGTTTGCTTCAAAAATTATGGCTTCTCCACCAAATTCTACTGCGACCCTCAAAAATTTGCTCTGGGAGAGAACGATGAAGGCATAACACCTACCTGGCGCTGTAGCAGGTTGTCGCTCGTGAAAGTGGACCAGATGATATCCTCTGGCTTGCAGACATCTTTATCCAGGGGACAGCGGTCGCATTCCTTTCTTTCGCGGTGGTCGTCGTAGCATCTGTGGCAGAGGGTGTGGTGGCATGGCAGTAGAGCTATCGTAGCCGAAACCAGACCGCAGGCACTGCACACTCTCGTCTTAGGGAAGCCGTCAACAAACACCGTGGGCCTCCAGTCTATGGGGCTGTCGAAGCCGAACACAGTGTAGCACTGCGTGCCGGTGGCCGCCATCGCCGAGAATTCCTGAAGTGCTGGCACGTCCCTAACGGCGAAAGAACGACCACTGTCACGGCGAGGGTGTGTAAGAGTTACTAGTATCGCGTAGAATGTACTTAATCGCAGCACTTCACTGCGTTCATCAAATCTGCTTGTGCAGAAAGGATATTATCAATGTCCCTAATCACTGAGCCATGCACATGAAAACGAGGCCGTGAGGCACGTCCCAAATGATACAAGTCCGATAAAGTACGCCGTGCAGCTTTCTGTCAGCTCTTAACTACACTATCGGCTCTTTCGTCATGAACTGCGGAAAACAGTGTAGTTTAACATTTCGACGCCTTGAACAGTTCTAGTATTACGACGCCGAATAGGAAAATCACAGCTGGTGAATCTTTCGACTACGATGGGCGGTGACGCTGCCATGCGATGTTTCTAATCGCGGGGCGCGCCTTATGTTACTGCTAAGAAGAGGTATGCTTTGCACGTACATTTCCCTTTGCTTTTTTAACTTCGTGCGCAAAGGCCGCTCCTTGGCTACGCTGTCGACGAAGTTAAGCGCTTTGGTAAACGCCGTCGGGTGACAACCACAATTTCGCTGGAGTAGGGCGCGGCGTGCCCACGCCATCTCTCAGATCCGGCAACTCCAATCCTAGCTAGCCGCGAACAGTAATGGCTGTGACTGCAAGCGCATGCGTAGATGCAGGTCATAAAACTGATAATAAAGGAACACTGTAACGCTTTGCTCTAAGCTACTTTTTTGGCTTCACGTCTGTTCTTTGTTTCATGCAGAGATGAATGCAAAAATAATTATAAAGATACGTGCAGATACGAGATTTTCAATTTTGAGATTCAAAAATACAAGTAAATTCAATGCTGCTCTCTCCTCTAAAACCGGGAGACTGCTGCTCTTCGATAACGCCGCATCGCACGCCCAGTGCGGGCAGCGAAAAAGTCCGTGTTCCGGAAGTTTTAAACCCAAGGTTGTGTTATTTCGGAGACACCTTTCGGCGCTTCTTGACGGCGTCGCTGGGCAGCACCGCGCCGATATAGCGCCGACAAGTATGTACAAGACGAAGACCGCCGAAGTCACCTGCCCGTCGCTGCGTTGATGTGTGTTGCAAGGCTTATTTTTTTAACTCTACCATTTTCTTGAATCTATTTTGGTTAACAGGGAGACTGTTCATAACAGGGCGTACCCTGAAGTTATTCCCCGAGGGATTCAAGGTGTGGAGTGTGTCCCCTGCCTTGCTACTGAAGCTTGACGTGAACTTCACTTGTGGGTTCACCGAAACGCGAGAAACAGTCGCATTCACTGGTTTTAAAAACGGAAATCGTGAGATACACAAAAAAGAAGCTTCCACGAGATCAAACTACCTACCTTTAAAAGGAGAGCCCATTGCGCTAATCACTCGAACATTCCAGGGTTTTTTTTATTTATTGCTGCACAAAGCATAACAAAAACAATACACAACTGTACAGAAGATGCTGACTGAGCCAGGTACTGCATGAAGAACCAGTTGACGTTCGCCTTCATCAACGCACTAAACAAAGTCAAAAGCTCTGCATCACTGTTTTCCTTTTCGAGCACATCGCGGATCCTCAAAATACTCCCAGCAAAGTTGACTAGAACGGACCAGGAATTTCGGTCACTGTTTCTAACGGCCATAAAAGACCGCCAGGTGCTGTGTAGCCCCACAAGCGTGATTACATCGTAGGGCTATTCATTACTCACAAAGGGGAGAAACCGAATTCCGTGTGGTCTATCGGGATGTCCTTCTTCAGCGTGCGCTGAAAGAACCCCAGTAGAACACAGCGTTCCAGCAGTCTATGTACGTGTGTTCAATCGTCTCCGGTTTCTTGCACAGCGAACAATCTGTGCCCAAGGCACGAACAATCCTTTTTCTTCCGTCCACACCTTGTCCTGTAAAGTTAAAGAAGTCTTGGGAGGGCGCTGCGATCGCCGAGGTGAGCAGTCGTTTTCACATCGGCTCTGTCTTTCATACCTAATTACGCAGTGCTATTTGGATCAAACTTCGGTTTTCGTATTATCAATGTGTGCGCGAAGGTGATTGGCTTCGACCGATACCGATTTTTTATCGAAAGGTGCGTTTTTCGCCAATTTATCGAACTTTACCTACTCCGGCGCCACATGGACTCGCTAAGCCTAAGCGAACCCAGGGCTCGCTTGGCCTAGCCCGTACTCTTCGCCAACGACATGGAGACTTCCGCTCAATTAGCGGGGCCTTCGGACTCCAAAATGTGCGTGCAAGTGCAGGGCGAGGATATTTCGCCCGAAGAATACCACGATGAAGCTGGCTGGACCCAGGCCTGCGATCGCATGTCAAGACTTCGGCAACGCGCTTCGAACGGTAAGCCTAACCGTCGAGACGGCAATGCGAGCTCGAAATCGAAGTTCTCCACCAGCGCCCGTGTATCGGCGATTCGTGCGGCACGCATGCCCGCCATGCCTACGGAGGAAATCAAGATAGTGGTGAGGCCAAGGGGCGGCCTCGACATTCTCAAGACCGGCACCACCAACGTGGCCGCGGCGATTTTGGCAGCGGCAGGCATCGAGAGCGCGGCGGGGACCAGGGACACTATATGCCCCAACGTCCAGCAAAACATCATGGTAGTGAGCACTCCCAGCGAGGAAAACGCAGCAAAATACTCCCGAATTCAAGCGATACAAGTACAAGGCAAGCTCCACGAAGTTGGCGCTTATCGCACGGCGCCCCACGACACCGTCAAGGGCGTCATACGCGGCATCCCGACGGACGACGGCGCCGCCGAAATAGACAGGAACATCGTGAACGACCGCAACCCCCTCGCGGTCGGAGCCAAGCGCATCGGAAACACGACCACAGTTATCATCGCGTTTCAAGGTCACAGGGTACCGAACTTCGTTCGTTACGGCGTAACCCTAATCCCGTGCAGCCTGTATCGCAAGCAAATAGACGTGTGTCAGCAGTGCGGCAAAGTCGGCCACCGGCGCGACGTATGCCCCACACCGACCATCCGCGCGTGTCTTGCGTGCGGCGCGACCAACCCCACGGAGGACCACACATGTACCCCCAAGTGTAAACTGTGCGGAGGCGCTCACCCAACGGGCGACCGATTTTGCAAGGGCAAATTCAAGACGCCGTACGTCGTCCGGCGCCGGCAGTGGGAGCGTCGCGCCGCCGAGCAGCAGCAGCAACAGCAGCAGCTCTCGGCAAGCTCGTTCCCGCGCCTGGAAGGGTCACGTTCCCCAAGCAAGTCAAGGGCTCCTTCCAGGAGTCGCGCATCGTCACGAAGAAACAGCAGCTGCGACAAAAACAAACGGAGCCTCAGCCGCAACAGGTCACCGTCACGCGATCGCGTGAGTTGGGCCGACGTAACTAAGAGCGACAGCGGCAGAAGCACGCCGACCACGCCGCCACCGAGGCGAAATGACGAAGCAATGGACCGTCTCAAGGCAGCAAATGACTCGCTACGAAAACGAAACATCGAACTGGAAGCCTCAGTTAACAACCTGACCAAGGAAATCGCCGAGATACGCAAGTTACTGCGTATATCGAAACCCGCCGCTACGAACCCCACCCCTGCACCGTCGCCATCCCCGACTCACTCGCCACCAACCCCACCGCCGGTTACAGAGTCAAGACCGCAGATTATGCCCGAGGAGGAAATGTCAACGACCGAACCCCACGATGAAATGGAGACTGAGCCCGTAACCAAGAAACGCGCGCTCGAGTCGCGGAGATCCCGCAAAGAAGCGGAACAGCTCGAAGCAACGCTTGAGGCCAAGCTAGAAGCCAAGTTTGACGCAAGATTCAACAAGCTGGAGGAGCTCATTATCACGTCTTTCAAGAAAATCGAAGCAAAGTTCGAGTTCATCGAGCAGACCTTACGCCCAATCGTACGCCACCCGACCTTTGCACCAATGTTCGTGAACCACCCTTATAACCAAGAGCAACAGCAACCCTTCACCCTAACGCAATCATGGCCGCCAACCCAACAGCAGCAGTAAAACCACGGTCGGATCTCACGATCTGGCAGTGGAATTGCCACAGCTTTGATCACAAGAAGGCGGTAATACAACAGCACATAGCGATGGTTAACAGGAAACCAGACGTGATCATGCTCCAAGAGACGGTCTCGGCGGCCCCGTCCCTCCCCGGGTACAAAGCACACGTTAGCCCCGACCAAGGCCGTGGCGTGTGTACTTTCGTCCGCAAGGGTCTCACCTTTGTGGAGCACACGATAAAGCAAGGAAACATCAAGATTCAGTACACCTTTACGGAGATCATACCGAGCAAGCAACGCAAGGGCAGCCTGTTCCTGCTCAACGTTTACAGCAACCCCAAGCACATACACCAGAAATTCCGCTCCCTCCTCCACCAGGCCAGCACAAAGGCCAGGGGCAGCACGCTCGTGATCGGTGGCGACTTTAACGCGTCGCACACAGCATGGGGCTACCTCCGAGACACGATCAAGGGCAGAGACCTGCTGCAAAGCGCCCTGGACAACGACTACGTACTCATCACGGACCCCACCAACCCCACCAGGATAGGCAACTCCGTGGCAAGGGACACTACACCAGACCTCACTTTTGTCAAGAACGATCGAACGGGCAAGATTGCGTGGGCAAACACCGGAGTTGATCTTGGCAGTGACCACTACATTCTCGAGATCACGATACCCAGCCCGATCGGGGGTAACACCGTGCTGCACAAATGGACAGATTGGGACTGTTTCCGACAGAACCAACCCAAGGATTGTCCGGTCATCCGAGACATAGGTGAGTGGTCCGCCGCGCTTCGCAAAGCCGTGCGATCAGCCACCAAAACCGTGGAGACCGACGAAGACATAGTAAGCGTGGATAGCCGCCTTGCCCACCTCATCGAGGCCAAACACTCAATCATGGAACGCTGGAAGAAACAGAGACTGAACCGTAAACTGCGCAAGAAAGTGGCCGAGTTAAATCGGGCCATCGAGATCCACTGCAAACTCCTCTGCAGACAGCAGTGGAACGAGATCTGTAACAAAGCCGATGGACAATTACATCGTGGCAGAACGTGGAACCTCCTACGACACCTGCTTGACGAGGCTAAAACCAAGTCACACCAACGAGACCGCCTCGCTAGGCTCATGCACACAGCGGTGCAGCAGGAAGGTAAAGACGCTGTGCTCAAGAAGCTGGAGGACAAATACCTACCTGCTACCCCCACGGAGCGCCACCCACCGTACGCAGGGTCACCCAATGCGTGGCTAGACCGGGACATCACGATGGCGGAGGTGCGAGCTGCGCTGCACGAGCTAAACACCCGCTCGGCAGCCGGCCCGGACCTGGTCACGAACAAGATGCTTAAAAACCTAGACGACCCATCGATAGAGGCCCTTACCAAATACTACAATGAGTGCTGGCGATCGGGCAGGCTGCCGTGCCAGTGGAAATGTGCCAAGACCATCCTGATCCCTAAACCGGGCAAGCCGCCAGACACCAACAACCTCCGTCCAATCGCGCTCACGTCCTGCGTGGGCAAGGTGCTGGAGCGCGTGCTCGCGCGCAGATGGCAAGAGTACCTCGAAAAGGAAGGCCTATATCCAGACTCCATGATAGGGTTTCGACACAAGCTGAGCACGCAAGACGCCATGCTCCAGCTTAAGGCGGAAATAATCGACAAGGAAGGCACGAGAGATAACAGAGTAATCCTTGGGCTGGATCTCCAGAGTGCTTTCGACAAGGTAAAGCATTCGGCGATCTTGGCACAAGTTTCCAAGTTGAACATGGGCGAAACCAGCTATAACTATATCAAGGACTTCCTTACGGATCGGATGGTAGAACTCCACGCGGGGGACCTACAGCTTAAAAAGAAGATGCTCGGAAGCACAGGCACACCGCAAGGATCGGTCGTCTCACCGTTCCTCTTCAACCTCGTCATGATTGGGGTTGCGGAGGCGCTAGCGCGAACGGGCGTCCGGCATACTATATACGCCGACGACATCACGCTCTGGGTCGCCGGCGGCAGCGACGCATACATCGAGAGTCAACTGCAAGCGGCAGTCACCGCCATCGAGCAGCATCTCGTTGGTACCGGCCTGCTCTGTTCGCCTAGCAAGTCTGAACTACTCGTGCTCGCACCGAAACGCAGGGGCAATACGCCGCAGCGCGAAGCCAACCGTATCAAAATAGTCACCGCATCGGGGCAACGCATCCCCGAAGTAACAAGACTCAAGGTTTTGGGCATGATCATTGACAAGAACAACAGCAACGGTGAAACCCTTGCCAAGCTCAACAGCAAGACGGCCGAGGCAATTCGCCTCATTCGCCGCATTTCTTCGAGAAGAACGGGCATGAAGGAGGACAACCTCGTGAGACTAGTCCAGTCCTTCGTGATCAGCCACATTACGTACGTGGCCGCGTACCATAACTGGAAGGTCATGGAACGGGCCAAGATCAATACACTCATACGTAAGGCTTACAAATCGGCACTGGGCCTTATGGAAACCACGAGCACTGCGCGCTTACTACAGCTAGGAGTGCACAATACCCTGGAAGAAATCACGGAGGCTCAGTTGGCGGCACAGCTGGAACGTCTCTCCATGACAAAGACGGGACGCCAAATCCTCGAGAACCTTGGCTACAACCCTCGCACGCCGGACCGGCAACAGCGCGACATAAACGAGGAAGCGATGGCACACATATGCGTTGACCCAATACCTAGAAACGTGCACCCGGAGCACAACAAGGAGAGGCGTGCAGCGCGGGCCAAAGCCCTCATCAAGATGCATGCCAAAGACGGGCACGCGCGTTACGTCGACGCAGCAGAGTACCAGCACGAAGGCTACGTCGCGGTCGCCGTTAAGGCCTCCACGGGCACTAAGACGACGACTGCGAGTGTACGGTGCACCGAAGCCACGGACGCCGAGGAGGTCGCCATCGCCCTGGCCATCTCTGAGGTTGAGTGCCGCACAGTGCTCTGTGACTCGAGAATGGCCGTACGCAACTACGCGAAAGGTCGCGTTTGCGCCAAGGCGGCCGCCATCATCGGCAAGGCAAGGCTCCAGGGCAGAGAAGTTCGTGTCAAGTGGTTTCCGGCGCACGTGGGCGAATGCGCAACCGCACCCAACCACAACGAGACGGCACACTCGGAGGCGCGAGCACTTACCCTCCGCTCCTCCGAGACCGACCGTCCGTGGTGGTTCGCGAACAAAGATCGCCTCGTGAGCTACAACGAGATCACCAAGGCTTACCGCCTGGCTCGACGGGTCATGCCACCCCCCCACCAGGGCCTGAGCCGGGAGGAAGCAGTTCTACTACGACAGCTCCAGACCGGGTCCATCCTCGCCCCGGCAACGCTGCACAGGTTTCATCCAGAACTTTATTCGACGGACGTGTGTAAAGTGTGTGGTGTGGGTCTGGCAGACCAGTGGCACATCTTCTGGGACTGTGCCCGGTTTCCAAACGAAGCTCAATCAAGAACTTATCCGCCGCAGCTCCAGGACGCTGCACGCAGTAGCGACAAGGACACTCAGCTCTGGGCCGTCCAGCAAGTCCGGGGTGCGCTCGAAAAGCACAGACCAGGCGACCCGGTGACGGGAAGCGTTGGCGCTGCGCCTAGTAACGGCAATCCCTAGGACGACGCCAGGCCCGCGTCGCGGCGCTTAGTCGTTTTGCAGGCACAAATAAAGTTTTTCCTAATCCTAATCCTTAAAGAAGTCTTCCCACCCGGTTATACCGACATTTTTTAGTGCGTAGCGCTTCGGCACCCAGTGCAAAGGTTTCGCGGCGTTCAGGGCGGACGCGACCGCGTAACCGAGTGAGCGAATGAGCAACCGCAGGCAGAAAGAAAAGGGAAGGGGCACTATCTGGCGAAAGTTTAAGTTGGAAAGGCGGCACCCGCTGCTTAGGCGTCATCTCGCAGCGCGCCATCACTACTCAGTATGTCTCACTTCCTCCCCCAACACTCCCGCCATGAGCAACCGCGGAGGAGCGCCCACCCCATTACACTCTCGCCAGGCTCCTTCCCCGCTTGTGGCTCATCCAAACCACGTGACATTTGCGCGGGATGTTCAAACACGGTTTTCAACAACATGCTAGGCGGCAGCGAAGCGCTGCGAGATATCGGAACTGTAGCGCGCGCCGCCGTGCGTTCCATGATCACGCGATCGCTTCCCGAGACGCAGCAGATATGCGCAAATAAGAAACCAGCGGCAAGCACACGCAGGACAAGAGAGAGGGACAAACACAACGCTGGACTACCGTTGTGTTTGTCTGACCGTTGTGTTGTGTTTGACTAGCGTTGTGTTTGTCCCTCCTTCTCTTGTCCTGCGTGTGCTTGCCGCTGGTTTCTTTTTTGCAACAGTATGAACCAACAAGCCCAGCATTTCACTCTCAGATATGCGCCGTGACTGATAAGACTGCAGTTCGCGCTGCCCACAAATTTCGCATGAGGGAGTGAAGTAATCGTCATGTGATTTTCTTAACTTGTTTAAGCACATTTTGTCCAGACCCGCCAGCGAAAGCATTCTTAAAGGAGCCATGAACAGAAAACACAAGTTTGGTTCATTCAAAAGATTGTCTCGTTAGAATCATACTGACACCACTTTTAGCGTAAACTTCGCTCAAATAAGCTACATAATTAGGAAAAACGGGAATGGTCATGCGACCCACCAGCTCATTTCCCGCAACAGAACCTGTGATGTCACATGGGCTAAGCTCTGCGATTGGCGGAGGCTGGCAGAAGCAGACGCAAATTAGGTAGAGCTTGCAAACTAGACGAACGAGCGATTTGCGCTTAAATTTAGGGCACATTCTTTACAAAGCAATAAGAATGATGGGACAAACAGTGGAAGTTACGAAAGCACATGTAAACATAGAAGTACTGATGCGTTCTGCTGTTCGTACTACGCACAGCATGCTTTGGTTTAGCTGCACAGCACTACGGGGCTTGAGGTTGTCTCAGACGACACTAGCCGATTGACGCAAGCAACGGTGTCTTACGTGACCCCATTTGTCGAGCGAGCACTCTTTCAGGGAACGAATATTTTCTCCGAGAACAAAAACAAGCCAGGTTTAAATGCGGGCAAAAACAAACCAAACGCTTGCCACGGTATGGTGGCGCCATCTAGGTTACGGAACGTAAAGAAACGCGGGAACAAACCATCACCGGTGGACAGGGTGGAGACAACCTTTGAACGGTCCCGTGCCGCCGCTATTGGGCCAACGGGCTCAACGCGTTATTCTTTTCGTTTCCCACGAGACCTAGCAACGCGAAACAGACAATATGATTCAAACTGCTTCAGTAAACCGCGTTGCGGCGATAATTTTAGCGCGGTTTTGACACAATGACTTGCTTCGGCGGCGAGCGAGCAACCGAACATGGCGGCGCCAGCGTTACGTGTCTCTACCCTGTACGGCGGATTCGTGAATGAAGGTACTCTAGGCTGCAGAGCGGTCGGTTCCCGTGATGTCACTTGGGACCACGAAAACGCACGATTGAGCGGGAAAATCAAAATTTTAACCTAAATTGTTTAATTTCTCAGTGAATAAAGCACCGTTTGTATCCGGACAAGCGCTGGGGGCACTATAAAACACGAAATCTTTCGAATAAAACCAACTTGCATTTTCTCTTCATGGCTCCTTTAAAGAACGGCACAGAAAACCACCACCTCGACTTAGTTGGTATAGAGACATCTTCTCATAATAACTGCAGTGCTCAAATTGTCGATTGTATACCTGCTGTTAAAAAAATTACAAGAGAATACAACCTCTCTCAGGCAGTGCATCGCGTCCTCGTGTTCATGCAATTTGAACTTTATTGTGGAACTCTTTCGTCTGTAATGATGTTTGTAATGTTTTAATGAGAGTCTAGTTTTTATAATTGAGTTGCCGAGGGATGGCTCCATTTCCGCTTGTTTCTGTGTGTGGTGATGGTCATGCAGTCACAAAGGTTCCCAAGGTAGTCATATTTTAACCGAAGCAATTTCACCCTGGCTTCTCTGCCTTCCTAGTGTATGCTTGGATGCAATGATTTGGTTAGGCAAGAGATTTTAGGAGGAGTCACTGAATAGGTAGCATGGTCATTACGGCATCCTGTTTCTCTTCGGGGCGAGAAGGGGAGGGGGGTGCTTATTTTTCGTACCATAGCCCGTCCCGATTATTTGTTTCTTTACCGCTTCCTTCGCGCTGATAGAGTGGTTACCTGATGTCTTCAAAGCTGTTCTAACGACCCAGTTTCAGAATCGTTCCAGCGACCGCGAAAGGTGGGAGGCTGAGGGATTCCTCATAAGCTGTCATGATTGGTGTTGTTTGGCTCTCTTTCGGGAGAGTAAGTTGGTGGTACGGCAGGCTGTACTATGTCCAGCTTTTATTGTGTGCCTGCATGAATATTATCATTTCATATTTCACCCTTGCCGTTCCCCCAGTTTGGCGTTTTAAAATGTGGTCTAATTCATTAACTTTCTTCTCCTTTTTCGCGATTGTGAGAACGGCGCTGCTGCTTCTCAGAAGGACCATGACGAAGATTCTCGCGCGAGTGTTCCCTGGGAAGACTTCATCCTAACCATAAATTATTAAATACCTAGGCGACTGTGGGATAGTGGCGGATAAATGTGGGGAGATTCGCACTTTTTCGTTAGATGGGGAAATTCGTGAAATCCGGTTTCGTAAATCCACGTTAAACTGCATTAACACTGGCGAATGACCAACAACGGCAAGGCCAGGCTCATCTGCACCCGGCTGGTATTCAAATTTACACACATGACACGTGCCCACGCTCGGAATTGCTTCCAAGGGCGGTATTCTGAGTTTTTCCGGTTTCAAAAACGCCGATTTCGCGTCCCATTTCAAACGCGAGACAGCAGGACTTCGATGCCTCTTACCAAGGGTGCGTCACATCCAGGTGGTCTCCTTTCAAGAAACCAGGGCTCTCTCGAATTGGACACATCGGAACGGACACTTTGAAACGAACAAAACTGAGAATTCCTCCCCTGAAGGGACGGATTGAGGACATACTGTATGAATAATCATCGTAACCGCAAAACCCTATGCCAATGATTATTGCTTTAAAAAGTATACGCAGTGTCAAGAGTGCCATCCGACGGCACTCCAGCAGATCGTTACAGGCATAGCTAGAGTGCCGTCCGACGACATTCGAATATTTAACACAAGGCTAGCACCAGCCAAACAGTCTGTCGTTGTAGCGTAGAGGATTCGTCTTAGCTTCTTGCTCCCAACGACATTGGTTCGAGACCGGCTCTTACCTCGGTTGCTTTTTTTGCATTATTTGAGGTGTAATTTTTATGCCTTAGGTTAGTTTTGGTGTTTTAAAGGAATTATTTGTGTTCGCTAGGTTATCTTACGTTATGTTTAGGTTAGGTTGCCCAACTTTACGTTATCTAGAGCGATGTAGTGCCAGACGCGGCAATTTGCCACAAAACGCCGGTGGACGTCGATATAGTGGAGTGCTTATAATACTGTCGGACGGCACTCTAGACATGGCCAAAAGTATAACCTTAGCGAACCGTAGCATTGGGGTGGCTTTCTAGAATTCTGTGGGGATGTGATCCTAGCTCGGTGGATACGCACGACCTGTTGGGATCCAGAAATGGTAGTGTTCTATATTATCACGGCCACCGTGGGAATTACCGTCAGAAATTTCTCACGGCAGTCGCCTCTCATTGGCTAAGGACGCTACTCGGAGATCTTAAGGGATGAATATTCCCTAAAAAGCCGAGCTTGTAGCTTTGGTATAGCACTGGCTTTTAAACAAGGAGGCTCAGGGTCGAGCCCGACATTGCGGGTTTTCTTTATTTATGCTTTCGGAATTTCCCGGTCATTGTAATTTTGTTGATCCTTTTTTCTATTCTGGTTTCTGCCATATCAGGAGATGGACGCACAGGACTTCTAGAATGTGTTGGATTACGCTTGATACAGGTTGTGTTCTATGTCGCTGGGCTGAGTTATATTAGGTTTGTTGTAAATGGGCTGGATTTGGCTAGGTTATGATGCGTTCGGTTAGGTTAGCTTCCGTTAGGTTCGGCGAGGTTATGTTAGATTAGGTTACGTTGGGGCGTAATATTATTCAGCAAATTTTGGGCCATCAGCTTTCATTTAATCTGCCATGGGAATTTCACTGGGGTAAGTTTAAGGTCTGCCGTGGGATTAGACGCAACCTTCAGAAATATAAGCAGTAAGTTTCACTTTGTGTCCATACCGGCCTAAGAGGTACCGCTGCAGACCAACTTCTAACATTATTTATTGAAGTTTGGGCCGAAGAAAGGGGCGCTGTGGTTCTGTGCTCCATTGAGCACCAGTGTGGTGAACAAAAAAATTAGCAGTGGCTTAGCTCGGCTACGCCAGGATATACGTAGCGTGAGCTAAGATTCAGCTGGTTACTCTTAGCTATTCTGGTTGTCTGGGATTAACTTCATTATCATGCTTACTGCTGCTTCAATGACGCACACACGGTACACGAATTGTGACACATACGTATTTATCAAGCGGCTCCGGCGCAGCGTCACCGATCTCCCCAGAGCTAAGCTGCAGGGTTCCAAAGGCGCACGCCGGTGTTGCTGCGACGCACGAGCCATCGGTTCGACACCCGGCCACCCCTCGCATGATCATCAACTGGACCGGGCCGCCACGTGCGGAACGGAGGTCGGCGAAGACGCTCGGCGCGTGGGGTGTATGAGAGACGCCGGGTAGCGAGCAGTGTTCTGTGCGCCGTGTGACGTCACTGCTCCTTGCGCATGCGCAGCACGGCTCTCCAGGAGCCATGACGAAAGCGACCTGAACCGTTCCAGTCAACAACAGGTTTGAAAAATATTGCGTATATGCATAACAAATTTAGGAAATGATAGCAAAAAAAATACCCAGTGGGAAAAAGTACGAATGGTTGTGTTTTGAAAGCTCATCAGTATCACCATCATCAGCAGCTTGCTCAGGTCCACTGGAGGACGAAGGCCTCTCCCATTGACCTCCAACCGCTCCTTTCCTGCGCTACTCAAGTCCACAGTTTACCCCGAAGTTCCGTATTTCATCCCTTCGTAGTGTCATTGCACTAGTGTCCACTTGATATCCACTCCGGAGTCCACTCTGGTATCCACTTTCGGTATTGACTATGTTACCCTAACTGTCCACCGGCTGTCGGTTCTTCTCATTATATGGCTAGGCCAAGACCATTCCTTTATCTTTATTTTATCCATTATATCGTCAAATCAAGTTTGTTCTCAGACACAGGTAGCTCGTTTCTTCTCACTGAGTGTTATTCCTGACATTATTCGTTCCATGGCCCGATCAGCCGGCCTAAGTTTGCTTTCTAGTAGTTTAGTAAGGCACCAAGTTTCAGTTAAGCGATTGTCCTGTTTTCTTCTTTCTAGGTCCCTGTCTTTTTTGCTGGTAAAATAGTACCACGTTTCAGCTCATTATGTCATCACCGGCAGTATGCACTGGTTGTAGATTTTTTTTTCTTTTAAGTGACAGATGTAGCTTACTTATCGTTATTTGGGAGTGCTTGCCCATGCCTATTCTGCGCCGGATTTCCCTCATGTGAAACTAAACCTCCGTATATCTTTGTCGTGCATATAGCATTACCATTTTGAAGCGTGAGCTACACTGGCAGAGGTTGAGCAGTTTCGCGTGGCTGCTGGAGACCCGTGGTGCGCATGCGCGAGGAGCAGTGACGTCACACGGCGCACTGAACGTTTCTCGCTGCCCAGCGTGTCTCACACCCCACGCACCCAGCGTCTTCGCCGACCTCCGTACCGCACGTGGCGGCCCGGTACACTTGATGATCATGCGAGGGGTGGCCGGGTGTGGAACCGATGGCTCGTGCGCCACAGCAACACCGGCGTGCGCCTATGGAACTAGCTCAGCTTTGGGCGAGTGGTGACGCTACGCCGGAGGCGCTTGATAAATACACGTGTCACATAATGCGCAGACCATGTGTGTGTCATTGAAGCAGCAGTAACCATGATAATCAAGCTAATCCTAGACAACCAGGAAAGCTAAGAATAGCCAGCTGAACCTTAGCTCACGCTAAGTGTATCCTGGCATAGACGAGCTAGGCCACTGCTATTTTTTTTCTTTCTCACGGCGCCTAATAGTCGTGGGTGGCTCCCAGATTCGACCACTCAGAAACGGTGACGTATACGAGGCACATCCAATGCTGTTAAACCCGCACCCGCACCGTGACAATGAAGCTAGGGGTCGCATTGTTTTAATGACAGAGCGAACGAAGCCTTGCCGTCCCTGCACTCTGAAGCCATTGACGCTGGCCTGCGGCCTGTGTCAAAGTGAATCGTTGGCGCCTAACCTGTTTGTTACGAATAAACGGGCATTGTATGGGCTTACCCGTGCGAAGACTCTTCTTGGCGCTGGTTGCTCGTCGCTTTCTTTGTCGTCGGTTTCGCCTTGCTGTGCTCTGCTGCCATCTGTTGAGACATAGCTTCGCTCACGCAAGGAAAAGAGCCGAAAAAGCGTCGCGCGGACCAACAGGGCGCCCGTTTAGCGAAATAGTAGCCCGAGAAGAGTTACTCTCAACACTAGTACTTTTTTTCTTCCTGCCAGCAGCACCTGACGCATTCCTGAATACTTTCGGGGCAAGTGGGAGATTGTTGCGACCTTACAAGGGATTGACACTTACCGGAAACTAAATAAGTTAATAATGAAGACTGATTGTTTGGTGGGCATGTTTGAATTCGATTTTCAATGGCCGTATCCTGGAATAGAATGCCCTAATAGTGCTGCACAGACCACCATGTTGAGTGGTGAAAAGCATCTGAGGCGTCCCGGGCATTTGTTCACATAGCGCGCGCAACAGAGAGGATTGGGCTAGCGACGTTTCACTAAACTCGCCAATGGTCGGCCTTTCTGAGAAGTCACTCCCACGCATAAATACGATAAATAAAAATTCTGCACTCTCCCCCTCTGTTTGTTTCTTCACCTGAAATATGGGAGAACGGCAGAGTTCCGTGCGCACTTTGAAAAATCGGCTGGGAGAGCATAATAAATGCATGTACCAAAATGGGCTACTGACCTACCGACGCTTCTGTGCGACTTCAAAGAGTCGTCCTATGCTGTATACGGTTCGTTTTGGTGTTCGCGAAGACAGAGAGAGAAAGAGAGAGAGAGAGAGAGAGAGAGAGAGAGAGAGAGAGAGGAGGGAGGAGAGGAGGGAGTAAGGGGGGAGGAGAGAGAGATATCGAGAGGGAGGGAGAGAGAGACATCGAGAGAGAGGGAGTGAGAGAGAGAGATCGAGATCGAGAGAGAGAGAGAGAGAGAGAGAGAGAGAAGGAAGGGAGGGCGTTTTTTGGGCTGGACATCAAGTGCGAAAATGGGGAAAGGCTAGGAAAGTTTGCGGCCGTGATCACGTTTAAAGGGAGACAGAAGTAATTTGTGAATATTGTCAGATTCCTTGCGGAAATTAAGTCTGGAGTTCGTAGGCCATGTTTAGACCACTCTGGGTGCGTTTACACGACTGTATTTAGTAGAAAAATCAATCCGAAAGGGCTACCCATTTTGTTGCATTCTCCTTGCCGATTTCCTATAACATTTCGTATGACGCTTACTCTTGCAGGCTTGGCTTGACTGCGCCCACTGCGTGGCACGCTGACCCTCCACCAGAGGCTCGTCCTTACTTGCGGCGCCGCGCGCGCCAAAACGCGCGCCGGAAAACGCACCTTCGCGGCAAGATTCCTCTGCCGTGCAAGGATCGGTATGCGACCCATCTTTGCGGCAAGGCGCTTTGCGCCAAACTCAACGAGCCAATCAGCGCCCGGTTCCCGTGTGCGGCGAAGTCACTGTGCTGCTCTCCTCGGGGAGGTTGGCCGTCGCGGAAAGGCGGCGAGTGCGCAGACCCGTTCCACGGCCGCTGGATGAGAGCGCACTCATCCAGCGGCCGTGCCCGTTCTTCCCTGCACCCCCGTCGGAGAGGGCGAGGACGGTTTGCACGGGCACCGCCGCCGCTTTTGCCTTCAAAAAGCGGCGGCGTTTATTAGTTTTGTTAGCGCGCGGCGCTGGGCAAGATTACTGCTGCAACTGAGGACTTATAGTGTTTGTCAAAATTTTGTGGGCCTCGGCGGCCGTAGCCAGAGCAGGCGCGCTGCCGAGCAGGGACGCTGCGCTTGCCGCTGTCGCTGGTTACGCGGCTAAAGAGAGTGAGGAAAACTTTCACGCTTGAATTTGTAGTATGGCGGGCGCGATAAGTGCAGCGGGGCTGGTTTCTCATAGCAGGCGCACTTCGCTTCAGTGCAGGCACTTTGCGCAGCAGTTGTCGCTCCGGGCCATAGCCTCCTATATAACCTACTGTGCCTGCTCTATCGCCCCAAGACCCATTGCAGCAGCCCGTTCACTGTGGGGCGCCAAGTTCCTAGGTTTCTCGATGGCCATGCTGATGCGAACTGCTATTTCAGGAGGAGGTGAACTTAAACACACCTCGGCGTTGTCTGCTACACGAAGGCGTCTTCCAGCTACAAAAGCCCGCAAAACGGCGAGCTTGAACTTCATGAGCCAGTATTAAAGACCGAAGCATTATGCCGGGCGTCGCTGAACTACTAAACTGCGTTCAGTGCATTGTTTCTGCCTGCATGGTAACCCTTTTGGGTTCGCTACGGCAGTTTCCCCAAAAAATGTATACATGACCTCATGGTTGTCACTGCGATAAGAGCCAGTTAACTTTTATCCCGCTGATAAGTGAAAAGTGATAATTTGATAAGTGAAAAATAATGATTCTTGATTCGGTGTTTAGTGATAATTGAGTCATACTTAAATTTTGTTTCAAGAAGTCCAAACAGTTGACCTCCCCTTTTCTACTTACTAGTCCATTAAGTCTTATTCTGCGGCTAATATTTTTTGCGGTCCCCGAAAGGGTACGCGCCCACCGTCCTCCATCCCTTCCCTATTTCTCCGTCGCCGCTGCTCCACGAAATGCTGCCGTCGCGCATGTAGTAGATATATTGACGACGCGGTAATCGGCAATGCCTGGCTGCTGCGCAAAGAATGACGACTTCAAGCTTTAGTTCAAGGCGATTCTCAGTGTTCGAGAGGCCCACCTGTCTACCCAGAGAGTGCGGCTCAGCCAAACCTCGGCGGGCCGAATGATACTGGCCAAGCTGGGATGGCAAGAGGCCGACCACAAGGAAATGGGACCTTTACCCAAACTTTGGTCTCAGAAAATCGAGAGCAAACCCCTGCCCAAAAACATGAGACCGGGTCGCAACGGCGGGCGCAGAAAGGCCAGGGTCAAGGCCCTCGTCGAAAAGCTGAGACAAGCAGAAGAACAAGAAGATGGGACGGGGATCACCCTCTACACGGACGCCTCTCTACCCAAGCTTTCGACACGAGCCGCGATATCGGTCACGACGAAAGACGCGCTGGTGACGTGCGCATCTGTCAAAACGGCGTTCCGGAAGAAGCGGAAGAGGCGGCAATAGCCTTGGCGCTCACGTTGCCTAACGCGAGCAAAATAATCACGGGCTCGCAAAAAGCGTATGCCAGCTATAGAAAAGGGCAGGTGTCTCTGACGGCACTCAGAATACTAGAGGGAGGAATACGCCGCATACCCGAACAGAAAGTCGAACTTATAGGGTGTCCGGCTCACTCAGGGCTGGAGGGCAACGAACTCGCCCACCAGCTTGCCCGAGAACTTGAACACCGGACAGACGAGCACGAGCCGCAGGCCATAACGACTTACAAGGACATCACCAGCCACTACAGGGAAGGCAGACGGCGGTACCCTGACCCGCACAAGTCGCTCAGCAGAGCACAGCAAACGATCTATCGCAAAATACAAGCAGGATCCTTCCCGCACCCCTATCTCCAAAGCAGAATGTACCCCGAGATATACGAGAGTGTAGATTCTGCGGGCAATTGGGCACGCTCCGGCACGTGATCGGAGAGTGCGATTTCACCGAGGCAATCCCCCCACCCCTTACCCAACCCTCCATCACCCTTCCTACACCCCTTAACGAGCGATGGGAGACCTTGCTAACCAGCTCCGCCTTGGAAGACAAGCTCGTCCTGATCTCCAGGGGCCAGGCAGCCGCGGAAGCATATGGGTCCCGTGAAGAGGGAACCACTCCATCCGGCACGTAGTCGCCGCAATTTTGTGTGGCTAAATAAAGTTGTTCTTCTCTCTCTCTCTCTCCCCTAAATACGCTTACGATAAACATTCAGCAGGCACTTAGCTTGTTTCTCTCGCTACTTCTCCCCGGTACATTCATTCTTCCCTCACCAATCACATATCAAATAACCGATCAATTACCAGTGGGTCACAAACCCACTACTAAACTCACCCGTAACATTTTTGGCTGAATTGAGGGAAACGATAAAAAAACCTTTTGCGTTAAATTATTTACGAAAGAACAAGGTAGCCCGAGAAAGACCATCTCTTTTATAATTACACTGTTAAGTTCTAGCCTCACCCTAGCTAGATGGTTTAATTTCTGGCCTCGTGAATTTATATTACTTTTTATGTTCAAACAGGAGTTGCCCGTCAGTGCTAGAGCCAGAGTCGCCTTTATACAAAAGGTATTTTTTGTTTGCAAAGGGCCTTGACAACTTTTTTTAAACCACTAATTGTTGTCAGGTGTGTAGACAAATGGTGACCGTGCCCGGGCCAACACAGAAAACCCTGGGATTAGGGCGCCACCAGAAAGAAAGGCGGAATTTCTGGCACTGAGCAGGCACAAGCGTTATAAAGGAGGCTATGTCCGAGCACACATCAAAAGCAAGAGCAATAGTTCCCCTAACCCTCTTTAGCCGCGCAACAAGGCGACAGCGGCAAGCGCAGCGCCCCTGCTAGGCCACGCGCCTGCGCCGGCCATGGTTGCCATGGCCCACAAAATTTTGACAAAGACTGTACCTTAAGGCGGTCGGCCGCTGGCCATGAAGCCGGCTGTTCGTCCCCATTTGTTCGCTCCGTTGAAACTAAGCCACCACATGATTTGTGCTAGGAAGAATGTGGCTTTACTTTGTCAGTTTGTAGACTGTATCAAGCTTAGTAAAGTCAATGAAGTCAAAGTAGCTTCACACAAGCGCACATGCGATACTTTGCGGACACTGCTCCACTTGAGCTGTAAGCTGCATGTGCCTATGCCACCGGTACTCTAGTAGAAAACCCAAGGGAAATTAAAGGCGCGAAAAGAGTCAGGGAAATAATCTTAAGATATAAGGAATAAAATCAACTGCTACATTTATTGTAAAGCTCAAAGTTAAGGCAAGGGCAGGACGTTTCGCGCAGGGTGAACCAGCGTGGTGATCAGCAGCACGACCACACATTTGCGATTGCTTTTTCTGCCTGAGGAACTCAGTCGCTAGTGATAAGATATTAATGGGGATTTCGGGGACGTGTACTGCACAAGAATTGTACAAGAAATACTCATCTAAGCTGCTGGGAATATTGAAACCAAGAACTAAACAGCCTATACGATAAATACCTCATATTTCCTCTCTTCCGACCCTGGGGCAATGACCCAGTCGTCTGCAGCACAGGATTTGCACGTCGCCATTAGCAGTTCCATTCCTTGATTGGACGTGCTTTCTTAGTTGATTTTTGGATGCAAAGCATGTCATGCTCGGGCTGTGTCCCTCCCTCCCTCGTTGTCCGCCGTCCGCACTCCACTGCGCATGCGCGTCTCTTCAGCCCCGTCAGCGTTTGGGCTGACGTCAGCGCAGTCCACTATAAACAGAAATAGTTAGGCGGCGCCCGGTTTCGATCCCACGACTCTCTGGCCGCAACGGAAGTACGTGGCGCTCTTCCCACTGCGATACAAACCGAGACGGGAGCATGTGCTACGAACATGCCTTATGTCCTTCACTCATTCAAACTACGTCAAGAAGCTACTGATACAACGAAGGCACGCGAAGCTTTACGTCAACGGAAACGACGACCCGAAAACTATTGGGAACTTCAGTCGCCCCCTTGGCTGCACGCAAACTACTAAGGGTTCCCTTACGGGAAGATGGTGTAATTTTCTTATTTACATAATGTTTTGTGCACTGCATTCGCCATTTTGTTCTGTAACCTTCATTGCTCCACGGGCCATTTGGCCGACTGCGTGCAGGCTGACACTGACACGCTGGCGAGCTCTCGTTGGCGTGGTTTTGTCACAGGCACCGACAGCTTGCGGGCACAGTGCCAGATCAGCTGACTGTCCACCTGGTGTGAACACGCCCCGTACGACATAGCGACAAGCCAGGCAAGCTGCAAAGGTTGGGGTGAGTCACCTTGCAGTTGAGTCTTCAGTGACGCCGAGGGCGTCCAGCCACTGCGTTCGCCTCGGCTGGAGAATGATGACGAAAACCGTGTAACCCTCTGTATTTTCCCAAAAAGGCCGATTTAACGGAAGTTCCACATTAATCATTGTAATAGCCTAAATGAAGATAGTTGTTGCGACAGTGTTTTGTAAAACAAACGCAATAATAAAAATGGAAAAAATGACATTTTAAAAAACATGCACTGAGAAAATCAAATATATGCATTTTACACGTCTCTCTCCTAAACCGAAGAATAAACAAAAAAACCCCGCAGGAAAATCGCTGGAAATACGAATACAAATTTCGCAAACGTACGAACTCTGCAGTAGGCCTTGCATCTCGAAAAAAAATAGAATTAGCAAATTAAAGTCATCGCATTTTCTACAAATTGACATCATTGGCGAAAAAAACAAGAAAAGCTTATAAAGGATAAAATAATAGACCCACCGCCATATGTGGCTGCTACTAACACACTAGACAGGCGACATAAGAATGCTAGGCATTTGCAGACAATTTCTTCAGATTTAAGCCAATTAGAGCCAACTAGAAGGCCTTCCCGGTGTGGTTAGTTTTATTCAAATGCCTTTTCTAGCCACTGTCGTGCAGGTAGCCTTATCCCGGGCTGTATGACAATATTTGCAAGCTATGCTCAGAAAGGACCGACTTTGAGAAGATTTTTTGGGCGTGTACCCTTAAAACATGTGTAAACCCCAAGACTAAACATTACTACGTCACAGCAGTGTGAGACTTCACTGTTCAGCTCGGAACCAAAGGTTAAGCCCAGGGTTGTCCAAATGGCCGAAGGCACCGTCAGAGCCTGACTCCTGGCCACCGTCTTACGAAGCAGCATTTAAGAAAACTCTCGCCTCACACCTTTCCTAACCGCATCCCGGCCGAAATAATGTTTTTCATATTTGCAATCAGGAGGCGTTTGACAGCGCCTGCCCCTTTTTTCTACCAAACTGTTTCCCTTCGGGAACCTGGGCCTAAAATTACATGTTGGAAGTCGCACAGCACTGCAAAGCGTCCAAACGCACAGAAACTAAATTGCGGACCCACATCGGTGCGTACTCCAAGCGGAATGCCATGCTTTCCAACCAGCATTTCGAGTTTCTAAGGAGGAAAGTCTTTCTTGGGCTACTTGAACCCGAAAATTGCGATATACTTGTATGTCTTTCCCTCTACTGAACCACCCGGCCTAAAGTTATACACATTCCGAAACTGCAAAGGCAAACCCTGTTTATGTAGGCAAACCCTTATGTGGGCCACCCCTTTGTTAAACAAAAAGAAAATTTGGGAACAATTTGCTAGGAGAAAAATCCCGCCATCTCCACGAAGTGAATGATGATGAGATGGGCGAAGCTAAAATGCTTACCGGTAAAACCGTGAAACAGTCGCCCGCACATCATATAAAAACTCGACACGTCAAGCTTACCACCGCTCCGTTGACAAGTCCGTCGACGACGTCGATGTTTGTGGTGATTATGTAGGGCTTGTTTGGGACGATGAGAATCTCCATGGGTAAGTTGGCGAATTCGGTGTGTGACATTTTAGCCACCGTGGCCGTCGCCTTTTGCAGACCGTCTTGTGTCGCGTACTCCCGGTACGTGTCTTGAGATCGCAGGCGACGAACGACAACCTCTTATTCTTCCTCTCCTCCTTGTTGGGTAGCGACGAACGCGTTGAACGTTTTGACATCTTCGGCCAATCTTTGGTTCGCCAATCCCTAGGAGGATCCTGCCACAATCATCATTAATGAGCCGGATACAGCAGCAACGAGGGACGGGACAGAGCCCGAGCAAGAGGAGCTTCGCCCCTAAAATCAAATCTTGCAGTGTTCTTTTAATTTATTGTATATGTGTGGATGATATCAGACAGGAAATAAAAAATAAGAGTTGAAAACAATATTTTGAACCAAAATGCAAAAAGCGCTCGCGAGGACATTTCAACTTTAACTATAACCAAAGCTTCGAAAGATTGCGTACGAGATGTTGAAGGCGTGCAAATTGAACTGACGTCAGCAAATCTCCACCATGTTTGAATTGAGGGGAGCGACGAAGGAAGGGAATAGGGTGAGATGTGGATATTCAAGCCCATTCAGTTTATTTGTTTCCACCCTTACGATGCGGTAGGCACGGGCGAAAAGTTAACTGCTTCACTTGAGGAAAACTCGGGCACCCGGTACGGGCATGCAATCTTGACAAACACAACTTCTCGAATACAAAGCAACGAAATGTAAAATTACAAAAATCAAACCCTTTTCTATACCGAGGTTCTCATGTAATTTCTGTTCATACATCAAATCAGGCTAAATATTTGGGTACAATCAAGTGTTCAAATCACAGCAGTGCCCCGAACGGGAGAGGAAAAAATCAGTAAAATACAGCAAACAAATACAAAGCTGAATGCAACAGAGAAAACATGCATGTAAATGAGATCCATACATAAAAAACGTTAGGTGTTAATGCCGCATGGTCTCCAAGCTTTTACCTGATTAGGTTAAGAAACACAAGAACATGCATCAGTTCGCAGGTTGTTTACCCCATGATACTAGCGGCAGTAAGAGGTAATATCATGTACTTAAATTATAAAAAATAAATATAGGCGGGAACAGTATTTACAATAAGAATAACTGCCGCCTAATAACTTCTTGCCAAAAATCACTGATATCTAAATCTTTATCTGGGTCCTCAACCTATTTAGAAGGAGGGGAACTGTAACACATAGAATTTGACGACCGAAACTCTTGATTGCGGGTGCTGTAGACAGAAATATTTATCCTGAGATTAACACGTTGCAATAAGTTATGTTGCCTAGATTTACTCGATTTAAATTACCGAATTGCTACATAATATGCATAAAGTTTTGGAATCGGGATAGTGTTTGTACGAAGGCTCCGAGTGTATGGCAACCGGCATTAGCTATATGGCGAGTGGCTTTTTTTCTAATAAACATCGCTTTCTTCTGTAATACATAAATTCTCTGAATATTTTTTTTTGTCGTACTACCCCATGCATAGAAGCAATAGTTGACGGGGGACATGAAAAGGGGACCAAGTGCGTATTACTTGGGGGACCAAGTGCGTTTTACAGGCTTTGGCAAAGAACAAAGAACGTTTGCGAATATTCCAACACATTTAGACAAGGAAGTAGTAACCGTACCAACATGGGTGTCCCAAGACATATTTTTATTGAAATAAACTCCCAATGTCTCTATGTTGTGCACAATGTCAACATTTGAGCCCCCGAGTGCTACACTAATGTTGCGCTCGAAAGCATGGCGCTTCGGACGAAAAATGGCAGCTTTAGTTTTTATTGCATTAAGAGCCAAGGATTTGGCGTCACTTTCACTGCAAATCTGTAAGTGTGTCATTTATGACCGCTTGTAACAATTGTATGTTGGTACCTGTAAACAGCATACATGTGTCATCTGCAGATATGATGAAGTTCATTTTATCCTTAATTCCAGTAATGTCTTTAATATATATCAGGAACAACAACGCAGCCAATATACTTCCCTGTGGTATGCCTACGGATATTTTGTCGAGAGATAAGACATGCTTTCCTATACTTACGCATTGGGAAGGATATTTTAAATATGATTGCAGCAGCCATAGGGGTTCCTCTGATGCCATAAGGTTCTAGTTTATCCAGTAAAGTCTGTTGATTGAGGCGATTGAAGGCCTTGGAGAAGTCGACAAACACTCCCACACATACTTGTCTGTTCTCAAACGCTTGAACCATTAATTCTTTTTGTGGAAGTAATGCGGTTTCCGTACATTTTCTCCGAAGAAATCAGATCTTCGATGAGAATAGTAGTCTGTGTTTATCCAGTTTCCTTGAGTATTTTTAAAAACGAAGAGATTAGCTAAAAATTTTACCTTTTCCAGTTTCCCGATATCATATTAGATACGTTGATCGCACCGTATAAGCAAACTCGAGTATGGAACAAGCACTGGTCTTGTACAGCAACTATTTACTCTTCACTGGAAAACGTTTTGCATTACTACGTAGGAAGTCCAAAACACGATACCCTCTCGAACATACATAATTTACATGACCGCGCCAAGACAGGCGACAGGTAAGGTACACACCGGGACATTTGTGTTGAAGAATTTGGTTAAGCGATGTGCCGTTAATAGTTTAGGAATAAACATGAGACGTCTTATTTCTGGTAAAGGACATGTGCACGGACCTTTGCAGATTTTTTTTCAATCCACAAGTTTGACACCAATCCAACAGCTTCTTCAGATTATGTTCAAGCGAGTGCCAGTTTCCAATCATCGGGGAGAACTTTCTGTGACCTCGAAAAAATATTTAAAAAATATTTTGATAACGTGGCTGCAATGACGATAGCAATGCTGTAGGCAATTCATCGGGCCCCGTGGCACTGGAAGGTTTCAAACGTAAAAGCAGCTGCTCAAATTCGCGTATGTCAAACTGAGTATCACCCATGAGTTCCGAACAAAAGAAACCAAACATGAAGTTGTCAGGACCAGGCCACCGTACAGTAAAAACGGAGCTGAAAATCGCTTTGAAGCATGGAGCTTTCTCACCACTATGAGACACTAAAACACCGTTACATTCAAGAGCCGGAATCGACAATTGGTCCTTTGATAAACTGCCACAGTTCCTTTGGGTGGTTCATAATGTGATCGTTCAGAAAATTAAAATCAATTTTTTGGCTTCCCTAATGACTTCCTTAAACTCATTGGTAATAGATCTCAATTTTATTTCATTACACGAGTTTGGATTTCATCTGTAGTCCGCGTAAATATCGTTCTGTTTGTTACGAACGCGGCTGACTGTTTTAGTGAACCAGGGTTTATTTTTATTATGGTGTGATGTGAATACGCACGATGGTACGTGCTCATCACGCAGCTCTAAACTTTTTCATTTAGGAACTTCTCACAACTCTTGGACGTTGTAACTCTCTGAAAGTGTGTCGAAAACGTCATAATAACTGTCAAGGGAGAGCCAAAACTCAGCAGTGCAAGCATTGTGATTGTTATAAATACTGCAATTACCGGTGTCTGGCATCCGGCCGTACTCACAAAGAACTGCTTTGTTATCGCTTATTTCGAACCGCAACTGCTGCAGGAAATATCCGGTCGAAATATTATTTAAAAATAAATCCAGAATACCATCACCACGTGTCCGTTGCCCGAGAAAGTGTGAGCGAAAATGAGCTGCACCTTTTAAACACCTTTATGCCCCGTGCGGTTCGCTCTTCTTGCAAATCAGCTCTGTGCGGCCAATTGCCTCTTATACACTTGCTTTCTATAATCAAGTTATCTGCATGAATAAGTTCGATTCCTCTTACGAAGTCCTAAAACATTGGATCTCAACTTTCCGGTGGACACTAAAATGAAGATACCGACCCGCTTACACCATTTCTGAGCCTAATTTAGGCCCACACATTTCCGCACATCCCCACGTTAACTTCCAGCATGCGAGAGTTTATTTCGTCTTGTACAAGAATGAACACGCCCCCCATTATGGCCGTCGCCGTTTTTTTTATAACAGACATAATTTGAAGGAAATACTTATTTATCCTGATTGTCACCATCTAGTCATGACTCCGTAACCAAGTACGACTGACGGATTCGTCACATTAATAAAGCTGGCAAGCTCATCTACTTTGTTTTTCACGCTTCGCTAACTGACGACCAAGTAACACAGGTGGCCTTTTTCCAGTTTCCCTTGTCACGTTTCCCGCTGTACTTCGCCGCTTGGTTCACCATAAATATACTTCGTTTTGTTGATATAAAGAGCGTCGTATCTAGGGTTCACTTTGTCGGTTTCCTTCGCACTTTCTTGGAATATTCTCAAAGCTGCTTTATTTTCCATCTAACTGATTCACTGAAGAGTTCTGTATCGCTAACGGCAGTGCCTTTCAACGTTTGGCATTGCTTAATAACTTAATATGCATTCCTGACTTTTACGTCGCAAACTTAACAATTAGAGGGTGGCAGTTACCCGACCTAAATTTATCCAGGCACTGTGTCGTTCATTATGCACGTCGTCAATAGATACGAATGACTTGCAGAGATCTAGTACACGCCGAATCGTAGGTTTCGCGCTCCTCAGTGTATCTATACTGTACAAAACAAAGTCACATCGCTGCTTCTGTTTTCTATATCATCTAGTTTACTCTCCTCAAATTGGAGTTTTAAAGACGATAGTCTTCCTTGGGCTACTTAAACCCAGATATTTTGGTCTGTCTGTCCGTCTGTCCGTCTGTCTGTAACTCGATATAGCCACCCGGCCAAAGTAAAATTGATATTGCACAATACACTTATATACTCACAGCCAAATGTAAACGTCTAAGCCCGGTTTATATGTTCATACTTGTCAACTTTGTTGAACAATAAGAAGACATTACGCAAATATAAGACAGGAAATTGGTACACAAGGAATATTTACAGTGTTCCTTTATTAAAATTCATGCATGCTTGGTTTTTCGATAGCAAATGATATTCTACATCTACTGCAGAAAACCACCGCCTCCTGGCGGCATCTGAAAAATCACGCGGCCACAGCAACAAAAGGTTCCACTTGCTAGGTTCCACGTTCTGCTTGGAACGCAAGTGGAGCACGGCCACGCGGTTCTATAAACCTTGTAGTCGGCCGCCTCCATTCACGCGCGTCTCCGCCGTACTGCAGCGCCGGCATCGAGGAACCCCGTTTGTAGCAGTGGAACGCGATAAATTCAAATCGCCTTGCGCAAACCTCCCTCGTCTCCAATGAACCACGCCGTTGGCTTCAGTCATCGGTGACCTCAGCGGAGCCGAGTATAAAGCACCAAGATTTCGCCTTCCACCTCAGAGGGCATGGCAACGTTCTTCAGAACAACATGTCTAAGCTTGCATGATTGTCGTGCAGGTGTTTCTTCTTGTGAAGCCTGGTCCGCTGCCTGATACAAGACGGCCATCCCACTCTGGGCATGCGCCGCTGGATCGCGCTCCAGGCACGTGGAAACCACCGTCGACATCGCAGCTACGCACCCTCGTCTCCAATGAACCACGCCGCTGGCTTCAGTCATCGGTCACGTCAGCGGAGCCGAGTATAAAGCACCAAGATTTCGCCTTCCGCCTCAGAGGGCAATGCAACGTTCTTCAGAACAACATGTCTAAGCTTGCATGGATTGCCTTGCAGGTCAGTTTTCACACCCCTAATTCATCTGTCCGTACCAGCTGCTACGCGGTTTTGATTCTGCCGTGCACTCGGCGATGTGCCCAAATTGTTGACGATTGCTGGTCTGTTTTAACGATTTTGCTGTGTGGTGATGTGGAGAGCAACCCTGGCCCAAACCTTGAGGAACTTATAAATACTATACTAGCTGAACTAAAGCAATCTAAAGAGGAACAAAAGAAACTCGACACCATACTTTCAGATATTAACAAAAAACTTTCCAAACTAGACAAAGTATTAAATGTATCAAAGGTGAACGAAGAAAAAATAAAGAAGCTGGAGGGAAGAATAGAGCGCGTAGAAAAGGCTCTGACAGGACAAGAATAAAAGTGTGTCGATTACGAAGATCGTTCGAGAAGGAATAATTTGGTCGTATTCGGCATACCGGAAGGACCAGACGAAAACAGAGAAATTCTGGAAGACAAAGTTATTTCTAAAGTTTTCCAAGACACCCTAAAGGTCACAGTTACTTCCGTGGAGCGCATTCATAGAATTGGCCGGGTGAATGAACAACGCCCAAGGCCGGTGATTGTGCGGTTGTACAATTACAATGAAAAACCTTCGCTTTTCAAGAAGAGTACCATACTAAAAGATTCTGGTGTATCAATATCTCACGACTAAAGCAACACTTCAGCTACGAAAAAAGCTCTGGAAAACAGTAAAGGACAACAGAAGTCAGGGTGATAAGACGTACTTAGTTTATGATAAGCTATACATCAATGATGACGTCTACGTATGGGATGAGCGTCAAAACTGTAGGAAACTGTTGCGCAGCGCTGCGCGCTCAGAAGATTGACATCACGATGACGAGCAAACCTTAGCGCACAAGCGGCTCCGTTTGATAAACCTTAATGCACAGAGCCTGCGCAATAAACAAGAACAGTTTGAACACGTTCTGCTATCCTATGACCCTCACATAGCCGTCATTTCAGAAACCTGGTTGCACCCTGACGATCCAGATAGTTGTGTGTTTCCGCCTTCATATACGTGCTATCGTAAGGATCGTAAACAAGGGGCGGTGGCACTGCAGTTCTTGTCAAAAGTGGTGTGCCGTCGTATCAACTGCCTGAGATTGATGTCTACCACGAGAGTGTGGTTTGCAAATGTGAATTTTTAGGAAACCAAATCATTGTCGTAGGTCTGTACAGACCGCCCAATGCTGAGCCAGATTTTTTGTTAAAACTTTACGACCAGCTAAACCAGTATCGCAACCAACTTCTTTTAATTGTTGGGGATTTCAATCTGCCTTGTATTAATTGGGAAACGCTAAAGTGCGGCCCCACAGACATGCCGAATCCTGAAATTTTTCTTGACATGCTCTTGGCGTTTAATCTGACTCGAACCATTTGGCTTCCCACTCGGGTGACAAGCAGTACATCTTCGATTCTAGATCTCGTCTTGTGCTCCTCAACTATAACTGATATTACCACCGAAATTTGTGAGGGAATTTCAGATCATAAGTTGGTATACTTTACGTCATTACTCCCACGTCAATCCAACCCACCCCAATGCAAATCTATTATTATAAAGCAGTACACATCTGCAGATGATGTAAATATAACTAATTATCTTGAAGAAGCCATTCTTTTGTTTGATGATAGTGATGACGTTAATACAATATGGACAAAGTTCAAAGCTCACTGTCATTTCTGTATACAACATTTTATTCCAGATAAAGTGAAAAAAGTTGGCAGGACGAATCCGTGGATAAATAGAGAAATAATTCATGTGAAGCGCAAATTAAAACGCTTGCGGAAACGTTCCAATGCTGTTCAAGCAGACATTTTTTATTTGCAGGCTACATTAAAGTCCAAATTAGCTGCTTCTAGGAATCACTACTTTAATGTGACACTCAATCGTTTTGTATCTGAAAGTCCCTCTAAATTTTGGCAATTTTTATCGAATAAGGGTGGCACGAGGCTTGATCAAATCGCCAAAGGTGATCGTGTACTTACTGATCCAAGAGAAATGGCTGAGGTGTTTAACCGAGTATTTCCAAAGTGTGTTTTCAATGTCAGATCCTTTAAACGGTGCTGTTTGTGAAAATGGTGATTGTGGTTTCATTCGGATTTCTGTCGAAGGTGTCACCGAAATGCTTTTGTGATTGGATCTGAAAAAATCGAATGGTCCGACAATATTCCTTCCGTCTTTCTCAGACGTTATGCTACACTGTTAGCCAGGTTCCTTGTAGTCATTTTTTAGAAATCCGTTTCATCTGGTGCGATACCTGATGATTGGCGTATTGCACGTGTGACTCCTGTGTTTAAGAAGGGTAACCGTCTCAATTTTTGTAACTATCGGCCCATCTCTCTCACCTGTCAGTGTTGTAAATTACTGGAACATATTATCGCAAAATACCTCAATAACTTTCTTCAATACCAAGAATATTCTCACTGAACACCAACACGGTTTCCGACGATGTCTTTTTACTACTACGCAGTTAACAACTACAATTAATGAATTTGCGAAGGCTCTAGATGCTGGTAGCCAGGTTGACGTGATCTTTTTTGACCTCTTGAAGGCGTTCGATAAAGTTCCACATAAAATTAATAAATAAACTGAAGTCAATTGGCGTTCCTTCAGATATAACAATCTGGGTCACATCTTACCTACTAAACCGTAAACAGTATGTAGAGATTGAGGGATCGCGCTCGGGTTTTTTAGACGTTTTTTCCGGAGTACCGCAGGGGTCCGTACTCGGTCCCGTTTTATTTAACATTTATATTAATGATTTGGCTGAAGCAATAGATACCAGAGTATCAGTTAAACTGTTCGCAGACGACTGCATTCTTTTCAAAGTCATAAACTCGACGGCAGATCAACAAGTTTTAAACAGAAATATCGGTAACTTGGAAACTTGGTGTTCTGAGTGGAATATGGTAATTAATCTAGAAAAACTGCTTATTTTTGTATCACCAACAAAATCAACAAGTTTCACTTCAAATATGATATAAAAGGGTCACAGATTACACAAGTGGAAGAATATAAATATTTGGGTGTAACACTTACCTCAAGTCTCAACTGGACAACCCATATAGTAAATGCATGCTCTTCCGCACGTAAAAAACTAGGGTTTCTAAAGCATCGATTAGCTAATGCCCCCAGTTCCTTAAAGCTTAAAGCTTACAAAACAATGGTAAGACCGTCCTTGGAGTACGCCTCCGTTGTATGGGACCCTCACACAAAAAGCAATGTACAAAAGATAGAAAAAATTCAGCGCCTGGCAGCCCGTTTTATTTACAGTAGGTATAGACGCCGCGATTCCCCCTCTGCGATGTTGCAGTTGGCAAATCTTGAACCTCTTGAGGACAGACGACGAGCTGCTCGACTTAACTTACTCCGTCTAATATATTTTTCTAAACTAGAAATAAAGCCAGAAAATTACATGGTAAAAAATTCTTCCAGGCCTTCCCGTCACAAACATAGCTGCAGCATCAAGCCAATCTTCGCAAGAACTAATATATACAAACACTCTTTTTTCCCGAAATCTATCACTGAGTGGAACTTGTTGCCCCGAAACTCTACTCTTCTTTCCCTTCCACCATAAAACGCGCCTTGTTTCCTGACTTTAACAATACTTCTTTTTGATTTAACATGTTGTGTGCCTAAGAGTGTGGTGCTTTGCTTATGGGTTGTGTTGCAGTGGGTTACTCAGCCCTGTGGAAACGAGTGAAATTTCATGGTGATTTCCAAGTTTTTTTACATTTGATGTATCCTAGTAACAATTTTGATGTAACTTTGTTGTACCTTTGTTTTACCTTCGAAGTTGCTGTACCTTTTTCACTTGGACATTAAATAGTTCGCAGTATATGATAAATAAAATAAAAAATAAATAATGTGTTTACCTTGGGATGAGCGCGACGGTGCAGGAACAGTATGAAAGGTGAGCGGGAAAGCAAAGGGGGGCATTTCATTGGCAAATGTCTACAAAGACTCGTCTTTTGACGACATTTGCAACGAAAGGAGCAGATACCCGGCCAATTTTTCCTGTTGCAATTGAATTGATTTGTGCACTCTTCTACACCAGTCTGCAGCCCCTACATTTCCCGAGTTTGTTCTTCTAAGATACTATTGCGATCATTTACGTTTTGCATAGCAACATTGCTTTCAACCTGATGGGTGACATTTGCCGACAGTTTTGTTTTTATTTCATCCTTGCTTTCAATCATTTTTTAGAGCCACCTCCGTCGGCCCTGGGTTACTTTCAATGTCACTGCATACAAACAGTAACAAGTGATGAAATTCTGCCTGACGTAGCAACATAAAGCTATGGTAAATTCTGCAGCACACAGGTTTACGAGTGGCGTGAACGTGAACAGAGATTTCCAAAAAGCAAGCGGGGTGCAACCGGCAGAGTAAACAGCCCTCTCCTACTAGAAGGAGAACTATGACTGACCTGCGTGACAAACATTGATTGATTGTAGGGTATAACGCGCCGACGCAACGCAGGCGCTGAGGCGCGCCGTAGTGGAGGGCTCCGGATTAATTTTGACCACCTGGGGATCTTTAACGTGCGCTGAAATCTCGTACACACGGGCGTTTTTGCTGTTCGCCTCCATCAGAAAAGCGGCCGCCGCGGCGGGAATCGAACCCGCGACCTCGTGTTTAGCAGCGCAACTGCGTGACAAACGACACATGCGTGAGTGACGCTGCCATTGCGCCGGTTCCCCGCCCTGTTGCTGTTCTGATGCGGTGCTCCTTACGTAGTCTGTAGACGCCCACCTTCGGAGCCCAATGTTCGATCCCTGCTAGCGGGCGATACCGAGTTCAGCTTGGTCGCAGACACCACCGCTTACATTGGGCACAGTCTTCACGGATCGCTGAGAAAACGTATAATTTTCGACGACCAATGACCGCCCATATGTTCCGCGCTGTGGCCCGTCACATGCGGAGGGATATGAAGCATAGCAGCTGAAAACCTGCGTGATAACCAACACATGCGTGTGAGCAACGCTGTCAGTTCGCCCATTTCATGCCCGGGGGTGCTCTATTGAAAAGTTTTTAACATCTTCTGGAGCATTTTCCTTTAAAAAAACACCATATATACATACCATACTGTAGCAAACAACACAACACGTACTTAAACACTGGGTTAGAAATTGACTCTGCAATTCTATTTCAATCTCTTGAGTGGAACGTGGGCCCAAACCTCCATGTACGTTCCATAAGATAGTTTCTTTTATCGATAGCGAACGAACACATCCACACCAGCATCTACGCTTCACTGCATCTTCATCATCAGACACCTACAAGTTGAGGCGACGCAACTCGTAAACACTCACATCCTGAACGCCGCCTCAAAGTTCAGTCCGCAGGCCTTGTTTGATATGAACAGCTCAAGTAGGATTTCGTGAAACTAGGACTGTAGACGGACGCGAGGGTCCAGAACAAAGCTTGGAGTGTTCTTCGTCGATAGCTTACGTTTGATTATCTGATATTCAAAAGCACTCAAATCCTCTGAAAGTTGCAGAAGGGTTTGCTGAAGATGAAGGTACTACGAAAATAGGCTTCATATCTATACAGAAATGCATTGCTGGAAAGACTTTTCAAAGAGCAATATATGCCGTCTTGTATCAAAATACAGGCTGGTGCAACGATGATTGGAACATTTTAAGATGTTTTCCTGATCGAACCGCTGCTCTGTTCGCGCTCAAACTACACAGAAGGTTGAATTTTGGGGTCTATTTTGTTAGACACCGGGAACAACGACGGTACTTGCCGGTTTATTTTGAAAATAAATACAAGCGATTTTCGCATATGAGAAAATGGCGGCCAATTCGGGCGTGCGAGCCAGCACAAGTTGATCTTGGAACGACAGCGCCACCTGGGGTATGCAGAGCGGAACGCACGTTTGGCATTCATGGTGGGAAGGAGCCAAATGCTGTAGCAGATGATCAGGAAACCTTTTTCGTCCCTAGTTTACGATGATACAAATAGTTGCATAACAGATGATACCAATCTGTCACAAACTAGAGCGTACGACGTCTAAAAGTACCTTATAAATTTTCCATTTTATTGTACAGTGCCTAATTCTTCTTGCAGTCGTCCGATTCATTCAGTTCGTTTCTATTCGCCCCGAGACAAGGCTGGAACTTTCGCGAACGAAGAGAGAGAGAGAGAGAAAAAAAAATTATTTGCCCTTTAGGCTAAGGCCTCCTCATTCCAGGGGGCCACTGGAATTCCTCGTTAGTTGGTCTTCCAGGGGTCTAGCCGGGAAGGCGGGGTGCCTATGGTCTTTTGGACAAAGCTTGCCAACGATAGCTGCTGCTCTAGCGTGGCCGGTTGAGTCAGCCACTCCCTGCGGATACTGCTTCTATCTACCTTGGGGCATAGCCATAACATGTGCTCTTGATTGATCGGTACGTGGCATTCATCACACTCTGGCGGGGAAGTGTCGAAGAGGCGGTAACACGACCAGTCGCCGGCTCGCCGACAAGAAATACCAAAATAAAAAAAACTCCGCCGCTCAACTTACAGCGAAGCTTCGAGCACTCTCGAGGAGGCACGGGTGGCCTTGCCAGTGCTAAAGAGCGTCGATGATTCTAGAAGGGAGAAGAGTGAAGTTGTTCGCTGACGGCGGCGGGCGCGTTGTGTGTTGTGCTCTCACTCTCCGCGCCGGCACGGTTATAAAAGAGAAGGCGCGCCTAAGCAAACCAGCTACGTTTGGACGTCGTGATTGACAACGGCACCTGTCAGTTTGTGCATCACACCATCGGCGACCCGCGCCCTGGAGGACTCCAACGTACTCCCGGGCCTCGAATCACCGTGATCGTCTCGGACGGCCTGGCCTACAGCGAAGCCACGCTTCCCAGGTAGCCGAATCGCCTCCGACAGCGGTGCATCGTCCGGCCCGGTCGGTGAATATGCTGGGACTCTGTCTCTCATAAGCATCGAACTGTTCGTTTCATTTTAGTTAACTGCTCCGATTCGTAATATTCATTTGTTAGTGCTCCTCTTTGTATCATTTTGTCTAATTGGACTGTTTCTTGTATTTGAATTCCATCTAAGTTGTCTGTCATTATCGATCCGTTACCTCGTGCTTGTGTTTGTAACTTGCCTGTCTAAATATAAGTCTTTGTGCTGTTTTTTTCGTTCAAGGCTCTTGCTCATTCTTGCCGCTCTGGTCGGCGAAAGCCGCACATCAGACGGCCACCCCCTTTGTCACCTGTGCCCTGTGGATTCGGTGGGGTTTGTTCGCTCTCTTGAGTAGACTCCCATATCTTCTGACGGTGCAACCTAATTTAAGGAAACGGTGACACAATCATAATAATTATTCCCACGGTTCTTCGTTGCCAGTAACCGTTGGATTTGTTTCCTCATTTGCTTTCATATTTTGCGATCGTCTGCTACACCATTTGGCTCCTTCCGACCGTGAATCCCCATCGTCCGTTTCGCTCTGCATACCCCAGGTGGCGCCGTCGTTACAAGATCCCAAACTTTTCAAACTAAGGAAAACCAAGACTTGAACAGACTAAACCAACATTTGGCTTTGCCTATCCAGGGTTAGCTCAGTTAAGCTGCAGCCTATTTTCTTTTTTCTACCGCAAACCCAATACCACACACAATATTATCTAAGAAATGCTTCTACTTTCAGTTGTGTACTTTTTTACTTAGGCATACTCTAGGCCCTCTTCGCGTCGACGCAGGAGTGAACACAAATACAGGTGACTCAATTTAACAACAATATATCAGTATCGCTTGTCGTAGTTTTGAAGCCAACAACACCTGCAGATAAGCGGATGACGTAAATATGCAACAGGCGTAAACGGCTTCGCGTACAAGGAAATGCAATAATAATATATTCTAATATTGAACAAGACACTTTGATTAAAACGCATATTTCAAATATGTTCAGAAAATATATTTAACGATGCCGAGTTCACTATTTCTTCGGATAACTTTTTCTTGTAACACACTGCAGGGCGAAATAAAGAGCCCATAAATATCATTATGGCTTAGTGGTTACGTAGTAGCTTTGCGTCAAACATTTGAAATGTCTTAGACGTTATGAGTGACCGAAAAAACATCTGCCTTACACGTGATGAGTGAGCACGAAAAAAACATCCAGGGCTATCTTGACAAACGGCAAACCTGGGGAGGGCGAAGCATCCAGTGTGTAAGTGTATTCTAGGCCCCTTGGCATTTTGCCAACGTAAATGAAACCGTTAGGGATAGAGGTCATACAGCTTTGCTGTAAAAGTCTCCCTTCGTTGAAGAACGAAGCGTTCTGATTGATTGATCTTGTGGTTTAACGCGCCGGCGCTTCACAGGCGATAAGGCCCGTGGTAATGGAGGGCTCCGGATAATTTTGACCACCCGGGGATCCTTAACGTACTCCGAAATCTCGAACACACGGGCGTTTTTGCTTTTCGCCTCCGTCAGAAATGCGTCCGCCGTGGCCGGGAATCGAACCCTCGTCCTTGTGCTCAGCAGCAAAATGTCTTACCCACTGAGCTGCCTCGGCGGGTACGAAGCGTTCTAGCGCGAGGCGTAAACGAGTGTCCCAGTGTTTTTTTTTAGTGCGCGTAACGAAGCGTTCTAGCGCGAGGCGTAAACGAGTGTCACGGTGTTTAGTACCATGACTACATGAGACGACGGTTACGACGCCGACATTAGACGCCGACATTAGACGCCGACAGCCCGAGCCCCTAAGGGGCTTTGCCCTTAAAGGGAAATGTCCGCGCAAGTGGGCCACAGGAAACGACGGGGAAGAGGTACGGCACGTGAAGCGATCGAAGAAGCGCGAACGCGAACGTGCAAAAATCTCGCGTCCGGAATACTGCACGGGGCTGTGGCAACTACCCCGTTGCACGGCTGGCCCGCGGGCCACCTTTTGGCAAGGGCGACGCTACCTGCCACCAAAGTTCGCTGTTGGGCGTCGTCATCATTCCGCCGGTGCTGACGTCCACTTGGTCCAGAAACTATCATTCCGCTGCCGGGTTCTGCCGTTACTGACCTGACGATCATTCCGCTGCCGGGTTCTGCCGTTACTGACTTGACGATACCGCACTCGAGGTGTACCAGATGCCTAAGGTTCACCGGTGCTTGTGTGCTCCGGGAGAGTTACCTTGGTGCAAACCCCTTTGACGGCCTCATCGACAACGGGCTCCCATCTGACCACTATCACGTGCCTTTCCTGGGCTTTTTTTTTATCTGGCGGACGTTTAAATGCGGATCATTTCTTAGTCGCAGGATGTCGCGCTTCGGCGTCGGCGCCGTCCACACGCTCACTGCGCATGCGCGTCGCGTCGAGGCGCAGGTGCGAGTCTCTCCCCCGTACCCTCATCGCTCTCAACAACAGGTGCGGCGGTGCGGGAGGAGCGCGTATACCCCGTGTTTCTTTAATCTATGTGCAGTTGAACCTGTATACATCGAAGCTGACGAAACTTCGCAATTTTTCGTTACATGCAGGTTCTCGTTACAGGCAGCCTTCGTGTTAAGGCTCGAGCAAATTTCATTTCATTTCATTTATTTACTCTCAGGGCCGCAAGGCGTTACAGAGAGGAGTGGCATTTTTACAGGAATAACAAGTAATGCAGCGTATAATAGTAGTAACAAAAATTACAAGAAGTCGCACAACGCGTACTTGAAATGAGCTTGGTCGGTGATAGTGTTGATGGAGGCGAGAAGGTGGGCCATTCGCAGCTGGTTTTGGGGACGAAACAGTAAAAGTAAAGATTTGTCTTGCAGATGGGTACTCCAGCCTTGAACTTATGATTAGTACGGGACGAGACATACGATGGTACTGAAAAAGTGCATGTTTTAGATATTCGTTGTAAGAAATTACGCCCATCTTCCCGCGAGGGAACCCTGATGTGATGCGACGCATCAGGGGTGAGCGTTTGGACTGACGCTGGTATTGGATTGCGTCAGTCCACTCGCTCAAGGGAGTGTCGCTTCCATCACGTCTTCATCGGAAGAATCAAGCCAAGCACGAAGTCATCAATCGAAGTCACGCGGAGTCGAACGAGAGCGAGCGCTGACTGAACCGCCGCAGCGCGCTACCCGCTTTATATTCACAGCGCCTGAAGGAGAGGAGACAGCGGAGGAGAGTCGCGCATGCGCGCACTTGCGCGACGGGAGCGGAGCGAAGCGCGCGCACGCAGCTGTTGTTTATGATAATAGACGGAGTGAGAGTGTTGCGCACAGCTGTCGGAGAGAAGAGCGGAGGAGAGTCGCGCATGCGCAGGTGGCGTGCGGACGCCGCCGACGCCGACGCAGGAGGGACATGCCTCAGAGCAAGAGATGCGTCGCATCTACAAGATATTTTGTGGAACACAGACAAACGGGAAACCGCTCGCCTCTTAGCAAGATTGGAAATGTTCAGTGTTAGTAGCATATGAGTGACACTTGCTGTTCTGGAGCAATTACATATATTATAAAACGAGCCGCATGGTTTTGAATAGTTTCAGGATCAGTGATGAGGTTGTTAGATTGCGGATCCCAGGCGCAAGAAGCGTAGTCTATATTTTGGATCGAACGAGGGCTTTGTACAGTAGAAGTTTTAACAAGGCTGGTGCCGAGGCAAAGTTTCGCCGAATAAATCCGAGCATGCCATTAGCCTTGTCAGTAATGTACGCTATATGTGCGCGCCAAGAAAGGTCACTAGAAATTTTAACGCCAAGATATTGTGTTAATGGGGTCAAGCGGAGAACCATGCTGACGATATGTAGGCACTCGTAAATTTGTTGTGGAACCGGTTCTTCGCATTGTTTACATTTACCGACGTTTAATTTCATGAGCCATGTCTCACACCAAACACTTTAGTTATCATGATCGATCTGCAAAATAGAAATGTCAGATGTGCTAGCGATTTCCCTACACTACACAATCGTCAGCGAAAAGCCTGACAGAGACGTCGACGTCGGTATTAGATCATTGATGTATTGGCCACGAGGCCACCACTGGAGAGGCCGGTGCTGCGATCGTTTTGACGTCACTTGTAGGATCACCGTTCCTATCTTGCTGCGTAGTTGGCTTGCAGCGCGTGACACTTCGCTTAGGAAGCGTGTTCTAAAAGTATTTCCGTTTTAATTCCCTGCGTTTGAAGTTAATTCTCAGTGCGTCAAGCGCAGTTCGACCTAATGGTGACTGTATAACCGTGTCAACTGTGGTAGATTATCCGCAAACACCATGAGCGTGGTGGTGTATTAAGCATGCGACCGAAGCATAAGCAGCGGCTTGTTTCCCCGCTCAACAATCTGGACTACGACGATCGCCGAGTGAAGTTTCTAGATTTCCCTTGTTCGCAAGAAATGTATAAAGCAGGAAATCGTGAAGCGTTAACTGCTCGCAGAAGCACACGCAGCCGCCGTGCCTGCCCGCACAGCCGACGGTGCGGCTCGAACCGACGCAGGTCGCGGCAGCAACAACTTGTCGCCGCTTTTTAAAATCACACAAGTCGTGGAAAAGAAGTTCCAGATTGGTGAAAGTGGATGTTAGTGTGATGAAAAATTCTGATAGGTAGTGTCATCAGCTGTGGTTTTCAAAGCGATGCTCAAATATCTGCCGCGATTTACGCCGACCGGCCGCGGAGGTCGATCCCGGCAGCGCCGGCCCGTTCACGCACGGTGCGGCGAGCGGCCGAAGGATGGCTATGCTTGCGCGCAAGAATCGGCCGAGGCCGTGCAGGTATCTTGATCGTCGATCGCTTCAACGGAAATCACCGCGCTTACAGAGTTCCCAGCGCGGTGAAACGTTCTGTTAGGGACTGTCACTCGCAACTCTAACGGCGATGAAATATCTGCTGCGACGCCAAGCCTACAGTTCCCAACATCCGATTACGTGCATCCGAAGCCGGCTGCGAGCTGTTGGCGAAGGCCCTCCCGTCGCGCACGCGCGTGTTGCGTTTGGGTTCCTCTAACGTCTTGGGGGCCCCCAACGTTTGGGTTCCTCTACTCTGGGGGCCCCCAACGCTCGGTTCTCCTATTCTAATTGCCCCCATTACCCGAAATCATTAACGACGTGTTTCTCCTGGTACGCAGCCTCGCCTTCTGTGCAGTCGTGAGTTTCGAAATTGATGCGTGAGAAATGCCGGCTTACTGTAAACATACAAAACACGCTGCAATTATAAATTGCCCCGCCGAGCACCTAATGAAAACTAAATATAGCGTTGTCCGAACCCGCTCGAAGGCGTTAAAAACTCGCGTTCATACCGTTCATACATTGCGGACAAGTCGCGAAAAGTAAACATCAGCCGTGCAGAGTACAGGCTACGGCAGTGATCGTTAACACCCGCCGCGGTGGCTCAGTGGCTAAGGCGTTGCGCTGCTGAGCACGAGGTCGCGGGTTCGATTCCCGGCCGCGGCGGCCGCTTTTCTGATGGCGGCGAAAAGCAAAAACGCCCGTGTGTGCGAGATTTCGGCGCACGTTAAAGATCCCCAGGTGGTCAAAATTAATCCGGAGCCGCCACTACGGCGCGCCTACGCGTTAAAACAATCAATCAATCAGTGATCGTTAATCAAATACGGGCATGACTATAAAAACATCGTAGGGGAAATAGGCACTGATTAAGCCAAACTGCAGACCATAACAATACTTTTAAGCATGTGCGGCGAAGCAATCTGATGAGCGTTCTCGCGTCATTCATTTGCCAGGCAATACGAGCAGTTCGCGCGGTGAGATCATAAGTGAGCGACGCGTTTCCGTCGCTGTTACAAGGTGTTTGCTTGCACACACATGTCCCGTCAAAAGTATTTCATAATGAATTTACAGCGTACTTATCTCGGCATCAGTTGCATCGTCCTTGGCGTTAGTTGGCTGCGTATGTAAGAGCTGTGGGTCGCGATGGTAGCAAGTACCTAAACGCGGCGGTGTCGCCGGGAACAAGCGAGTCGCTGATTGCTTGCTCGAATTATTTGGTTTATAGACAACTTTTTTGGTAATTTGCATCAAATCCACAAGGAGCGGGCGAGACGGTGGACACAAGAAAAAAACACGCTTCCGCATACGCACGGGAAATCTGCTGTAGCAGACGACAACACGATTCGGCGTCCTACAAGTGACGTCACTTGTAGGTGGCGCCACGGTATGTCCTCGAGGCCAATATTAAAAAAGGAGTGGGCCAAGCGCTGATTTCTGGGGAACACCTGAGGTTACCGGGCAAATATTAGTCATGGTTGTTAGCACTTAGGTACTGTGTGCGATCACTTAAGAAGGATTCAATCTACATCAGAACATTTGGTTCAATGTTAAGTTTACGGAGTTTAAAAAGCAGTAAACTATGAGGCAGACACAATGCCAAGCTCTTTGGCGAAACCAGTAAAGATGCAGTCAATAACGGAGGAATTATCCAACACTCTGAAAGCTAGCAATTGGGTTTCACATGAGTATTTTTTTTCGAAAACCATGCTGATGGGCTGCTAAAAAGAATTAGACTCCAGGTATACTTAACAAGCTGGAAATAAATTATGTGATCCAATAGTATGCAATATATTCAGGTTGGGGATATAGGTCGGTAGTTGAACGTACAATGGACCTCACCAGCCTTGGCTACCGGAACCACCTCGCCAACCTTCCGGTCACCGGGCAGAGTGGCGCTCTGTAATGACTGGGTGAAAATAATAGCCAAGATAATAGATGCAAACACGTCAGTGTTTTGGGGGAATTTGTATTTGGTACCGTCAACTCCTGCCACAAATGAAATCTTTTCGTTTTTAATCAGTTAGCGTTTACCCGCGGAGTCGATGGATATGGGCTCCATCCAAATATGTATGTCGGTGTATTGTTCGTGAATGATAAAGCGAGTGTGTTATTCAAAAGAACACATGATGGCTAATGAGGAACGAAAACGTTATTTTCGGTTTGCAAAGCCACGAACCAATGAAGCAGAAACAAAAACTGAATGCTAAACATCAGTGAAGGGGAACTCATTCTTTAAGGATTTGTTCCACCGTGAGAAACTGCGCGATATGCGCCTCCTGCTTTCGGACGAGCTTAGGCACTACACGGCACTTCAAAGAAGCAAAGTCACTTACCCCGCGTACTCACGAACAAAACTTACGGATCGCTTCTGCCTTGTGACACTGTTTGGTCGCAAACCCGTTTCACAAACCAAACTTATGCTGAAAGCCCGCCTTTTCGTAAGAACTGTATCGGGTGTTTGTGAGCGCTCCTTGAAAAGAAATCTTTCCATTTTTCTGGCAGCAGAGCAATTTAGAACCGACACCACAGCTAGAAGGAGATACGCGCGGCTACACGCCGACGGGCAGTCTTAGCATCGCAATACTTAAGTGTCGCAATGACACGACACCCACACCATTAAACGCAGGGTAGTTTGGGGTGAATGCGAGAAAAACAGTGTTCTACTCTTGTCACCTCGTGTCACGCTTCACAAACAAAATCTAAAGAGGGTGCCTAAGTTAGTTAAGGGATGGCTCTAGCCTCTCCGGTTATCATCATCATCATCATGCCCATTTTCGTTTTTGACGATTTTGTTTTGTTCTAGACGTTTTCGTATAATGCTGGCTCCTTAAAGTAGTGGTTTTATTAGGTAAATTAGGGTGTTTCACCAGCCACCTTTTCAGTAAAAGTGCAAAAACCATGACTGATCAGCTTAGTGAGTTCGTTACATCATGGTTAACCACCGCCTACGTTCGTTACATAGTGGTCGCCAACACATGGACTTCAATGGGGTGGCAATGGGCAATTAAAAAACTGTTAAATCTAGTGATTTGTTACATAGACGCTCGTCGCATCCAGGTTTAACTGTACATTGTACTGTGTGTTCTGCATTAGTAATTCCCATAATGTGCATAGCGTGTTGTCGTTTATTATGCGCTTGTCTTGTGCGTCTCATCTACCGTTCTATCGCACATAGTCCCTCCCTGTGTTAACGCAGCATTCTTCCGTCTTCCTTCTCGGTTCTGGGCCCTTTGATTGCAGTCCTATTTCCATGACAATTCATAATGGTCATGGCGAACCTGGTGAAAGAATTACCCGATGTTTTGCGTAATGTTTTCACTCATTTTGTCTCAAACCCACTTGAAAAGAAACTCCTAGTCAAGAGACTTTCAACTTTTGGCCAGTTCGCTCAATCGAGCGGCAGACACACAAGAATCTCAGCTTTCGGATAGCGTAAACCGGACGATCCCTTTTAAAACGAACCCGCAGCTGCTACCATTACGATTTTTTTCACGCAGCTTACCGGGTCCACGTCACTCTTCAGTCCACTCAATATTCTATGCTTCATGATAGGTATGAGTGAAATGAAACAGCTCTGAACATTCACCGCAAAAGCACTTTGCTAATAATTTTTGCTACTCCTGCTAGTCCCATCCATGATGAAGCGCAACTGTACGTCATATGGAGGGAGGTTACTTTCGCGCTAGTGGCGGCAATTGAGTGTGAAATAAAACGTCAGCGTCCATTGCACCAACAACCGTTACTCAGCTGAAGAAAACACAGTACAGCGACAAGCCAGACGGCGAGTATAGACAGAACACGAGACAAGCGCTGTCTGTCTTAGTCTGTCTCCATTCGTCATCTAATGTGTTCCACAGCTGATTAACAAGTCGGCCAACAACACTCTTCGGCACCGTTATACATTTAGCACCGGTACTGCCAGCGGACCACCCACCGTTACAGACCCGTACTGCTCACAGGCGTTAAAGCACCCCCATTTCCTGTTGTTGTATGGGTGCTGCTAGACCGCTTTCCCCTCAACACTTTTGGATTGCAGGAACGCATTACTGCGCAAAAACTTGACGACATACAAGACAAACAGGACGAACCATGTCCTCTGTCTTCTAAGTTTTCGTTTACATTTCGTGCTTCAATACGTTCAGTAGCTGAGCGCCAACTTCCAGAAGTCTTCTGTAACCTTTCGACTGAATGGCCATGACAATTCGATTGATTGATTGATTTAACGCGCCGACGCAGCTCAGGCGATGAGGCGCGTCGTAGTGAAGCGCTCCGGATTAATTTTGACCACCTGTAGATCTTTAACGTGCGCCGACGTCTCGTACACACGGGCGTTCTTGCTTTTTGCCTCCATCAGAAAAGTGGCCGCCGCGGCCAGGAATCGAACCCGCAACATCGTGATCAGCAGCGCAACACCTTAGCCACTGAGCCACCGCGTCGGGTGGCCATAACAATTCACCGCAAAAGAGTTGCCTGCCGAGCGCCAAATCCTGCAGACTTCATTCGAGATCCCGGCTGCGTATTTGCCAATGCTGCAGACAACCTATAGGAAAACCCACCGTTTAAAAACGTGTCGGCAGGCTAAACCGACCCTAAAGAACAGCGAACACTCCTTGTTTTCAACAAAAAGGGTAGAATTGGCCTCAAATAGCATTACGTAAAAAACAAATTGTCCGATGAACGAAAAAAATTACCCCGGCTCCACTCACGTCGCGAACGGTGATGTTCACAGCAAAGCTGCATAGCATTCCAAATCGCAAGGCTAAGATTCACACAACTTCTCAAACCCATCAGATCAAGTAGCGCTCCTTCGCTCGCCAACTCTCGCGTGCGCTCCCGACGGGGGCGACTTCTCCATCCGGGGAGCGCGCCAGTTAACCACTTATCCGAACATTCGAGAAATGACCATCAAGCGCACTCGTCGACATATTTTTTTGTTCTAGCAATCATGCCAAACTTTTCTACGTCTCAACTATACCTGCTGCAGTAACGTTTGAAATTTTAGAGCTTTGAAAAGAACAGAAAGAAAATATTTTTATGCCATGGTCCCATAACCCTCATACAAACTTGCGATTATACGCCACCAGTTAGGGTGCGCGAGACACGAACATTCGTCTTCAAAATGGCGTTTGGTGCGATTGACTCTCCCCTACTGCGGCCTCGAGGTCTCCATTACAGAACTAAACTTCTGGTGTACGGCGTACAGCCCAATAGGTCGCGGGGTAAAGCACTTCCTTGACTTCTATGCGCGCACTACGATACAATTTACCAATTTCGCGTTGGATCTGCTTAGACAATAGCAGCTGATACAGAAATCGACACACACACGTTAGTACTCGTTTATTATCAAAGTCGCCTACGGCGTATATGTACAGTAGTACTACAGTCACGCATGTCATTTATCTGTTCACTACTAGAATGAAGAAAATCAGTTTTATTAGCACAGCTGTGACACTGTGAACTTGAAGGAGACCTCGTCGTTTTTCACGCATCCATTTCTTTCGATGTCGCACATTTTTGTGTATCCTCTACTGCATATCGGGTCGTTTCTTGCCGTTGTAGGTCTTTCCTCCTGTTTAAAGGCACCAGTACGAAGGTTTAGCACAATTTCCTGCGGAATTTCCTCACCCTCAGAATTGAAAACATTGACGCACAGTTTCTTCCGCAGAGGCCAAGCTAGTAGCGAGTCATACCCTCCTTGACATACCCGGTAAATCAAATGAAGGGTCAGGTCTCCATCGTCTTTCAGTATTCTAATCCCTGGAAGAATTGAATATCCAAAAAAGTACTTAGGCTTCTCAGCCGAGGCCTCTACTTCTTCGTTAATGGTAGCAGCCTTTTTCAATTTCGACCACCCTCTAACGGTCCACACGAGTGGCTCAGAAGTGCATAACGGGAGTTCCGAAATAACCTGAGCAGCTTTCCCTAATGCCGAAAGATTTCTGCATACATCGCCGCTTAAGCGCTCGTCCAAACATTTCAAGGTTTTTTGCATGTCCAGTTCATTTTTCCAGCACTCACGGGCAATGTTCTCTAGACCTTCAAGCCTTTTTTCAGTTTTCCGCAACACTTGTGGCGTTAAATCAGTAAAATCCTCCAATTCTTGTTGCAAATTTTGACATGCTACGGAAACTTCACTTGTAGCTTCTGTAATGTAGGTTTCTAGTGACGTCTTAATTTTCCTTACTGACACTAACACATCACGCAGTGTATTTGTGATCAGTGCCAGCTCCTCGGCTGTTCGACCTGCAGATATCTGGCTTTGACGCATGCTTTCTTTAAGTGTGTTATCTAATGTATGCACAGATTCGGTTACATGCATGTCAGCATCTGCTCGTTCCCTGAAAAGCTGCGCTCGACCCGCAATAAGTTCCTTTGTTTCTTGAAGGGAAGTTTGCACAGAAGACAGCTGGTCCCGAAGCTGTCCGATGTCATGTGCAAATGGTGTGATCGTTGCATCCAGGCTTCCGTATCTGATGCTTGAAGCGTTGCCTTCTGGGATGAAACAGTCGTTGGTTTCCAGGTGGCCAGAGAGTTCCTTGTACGCCATGCTTTGTTTGCAGCGGAAACAGGTCACTGCGTGGTACTGGCAGTCCTTCTGGAAATGTTCCACAATCTCGCATGCCGCACCGAGGGCGTCGCAGCCGTTGCTCAAGTTCCAGCAGTGAATCTGCATAAATAATCAAAGAGCGTAACACCAGAATTCATTTCACATCGTTTTTCATTACTGGAAAGCACTGCAAAAAGGGGGACGGTGAACAAAATTGGCCGCGTATCTGCTCACTTCGTTGCAAGTGTTGACGGAAGACGATAGTGGTCTGGCGCCCCTGCCATGTTAATGCCTCCCTTCTCTTTCCCGCTCTCCTCTCATGCTGTTCCACTCCCGTCTCGCTCATCCCAAGATAAACACGCTAGAGGATTGCTCAAGTCATTTTTAATTTTCCTCCTTCCACTGCTCCACGCTGGGTGCCTCGATCCTGTACGGCAGAGACGCACGTAAAACGATGCACCCTACTCCACCTGCGTTCCAAGAGGAACGTGGAAACTAACTAGCGGAACCTTTCGTTACTGTTGCCGCTTGATTCCTTAAAATGCGTCTAGGAAAACCGGGTGCGACCGCTTTTGTATTTTTCTGGTTGCATTCTTTATTAAATCAACCATCCGTGTATTTTAAATAAAGGAACACTGCGAATATCGCTTATGTATTGAAGACTTGCCCTAGGTGAGCATAACATTTGTTTTGCCTCAACAATCTTGAGAAGTATGAACATTCCACCAGGACTTCGCTGTGGGTATATAAACCTACTGTCCAGCATCTGCCTTACCTTTGCCCGGACGGCTCAATAAAGGTACAGACCGACTGACAGACAGACAGACCGAAATTTTTACGTCCAAGTACCCCAAGAAAGAATCGTCCTTCAAATACACACACCTGGGGGGATTGACAACTGACTTTCCCAGTTAAAAGTCAGTGAGATTTAATACATGGATGGGTGAGATGCTTTATATCACCGCCACTTTAGTGCTGATGATGATGTTTGTTTTCTGGCGCAAGGGCAACGAAGGCCAAAGAGCGCCAACACAATGGTTGTGTCATGTCTGGTGTAGTATTTTAAGAAAAATAGTTAGAAATGTGATAGAATACTGTGGGGTATAGAGTATACTTTTAGGGCTTTGTTGTGCTTGGTATAAGATTTTTTAAAAATCCAATGTCTCCAAGGTAAGTAAAGAGGCGTTTACTTGGAATGAAGGGCTGATCGCATAAAAACAATGATGGATGAAGTGGAATCGTGTAAGTGTACAGTTCATTTCATTTCATTTATTTCATTTATTATACCTTAAAGGCCCGAAGGCATTACATAAGGGGGGGGGGTCATGAAACAGTGTTTACAGAAATACAAATGAACCTAGATATTGTTGAAAAACACAAAAAAAAACACGCAAAAACACAACAGCACTAAAGCACCAGAGTTTGAAACATTGACTAAGGTAGGAACATCGCAAAACAAGTGTTACATAATTTTACAGGGTTAACAATAGGTCGAAGCAGCACACAATGATTAAGTTGAACAATACATCAAATATGTGTTACAGCAGTGCTTGAAGGTTAACTTGAGTGAGAATATTTGATTTTGATTATTGTGTGTTACAGCAGTAGGCGCGCCGAAGGGCTCCTTGACCACCTGGGGTTGCGCCGAAATCTCTACACCGGTGAGTCAGAAAAGCGGCCGCCGCGGCCGGGAGACCCGCGACCTCGTGCTCAGCAGCGCAATTTGAGCCACCGCGGCGGGTTGAGTGAGAATATTTTCCAGTTTATCTCTAAAACGTTTATTATCAGTGCATGTGGCGATGTCGTCGGTCAACGCGTTCCTTAGTGTTACAGCGTTGGGAAAAAAGGATGAGCTAAATGCTGATGTACTGCCGGTAATGGGAATGCTTCTAGGAAATGCTTCTTTCTCGCACTGTGGAAGTGCGGATATTCAATTAGAGCATGCGTTACTGAGAGACGATGTCCTTAACTGTTTCATCGTGGGGGTGGGGCTCCATTTAGAAGATGGGAATGAGTGGCATATGTATGGCATATACATAGTCTGCACATGTACACTTCTGTTGTTCTATGAGGTTTTTCTGTGTAGTAGCTGCCAATTTGGGGTTTTATAGTGTAGAGTTTGTTTTCTGTCTGCGTGTCTCAGTGTTGCTGCCAGCTTTCTCGTATCTTTCGAACGAACGGTTTTATGTCAAGATAGGACAGCTGAGGAACATGGATTTCACCGCGCAGTGCTGCTGCAGCGGCGCTCTGGTCAGCGAGTTCATTGCCAGGAATTCCGCAGTGCCCAGGCACCCAGCACACTATTATGGTCTGTTTTAAAGCATACGCTGATATTATTTCTTTAACGACCTTGTTCAATGTCGCATTCTTACTTTTTTGCCTGGGCGTAACACTGTTACAACGCTTAAGGAGTCTGAATATAATGAGTTGTGTTTTTGTTCGTGGTATGTGTTCCACGGTTATTAAAATAGCATGTGCCTCTGCCGTAAATATACTTGTGTTCCTGTTTAGCGTTCTTGTGCTGGAAAAGTGGGGACCAAGTGCTGCACATGCCAAGGCAGCGGCAGACTTTGAGGCATCCGTTAAAAAGCAGTGTATGGGTACATGTATTGTAAATGCAGAAAGTGTTGCAGAATGAGTTCCTTGCGTGCGTGTCTTTTGTTAATTTCCTTGAAAGACACGTCGCAGATGACAGGAAGCAGATTCCAAGGTGCAATAAACTCGGTGATGTTTGTTTTGTCGGTGTCGGTAAGGGTGACACTACGGTCCTGTGCCTCTGCTCTCACTCGGAAACAAAAACGCAGAGGGAGTGACGGACGGCTTAAAAACAACCTTTCAGATAGTGCGTTTTGAATAATAGCATTGAACGGATTATTCCTCATCGACGTCGCTCTCACGCAGTATAAAAGCGCATTGTATGTGCGTTGGTGCAGGCCTTGGTGCAGCATACAGGCTTTCTATAGGGCTTGTCCGGAAAGCCCCAGACGCAAGGCGGAGCTCTAAATGCAACACTGGGTCGAGCATTTTTAAAGCTGTGTTAAATGCGGAGCATTCTTAGGCTCGCGATGTCCTCGTAGCCGACGCTCTGCGCATGTCGAGGCGCAGGTGCGCGTCTCTCGTCGATGCGTTAGCTACCCGTGCGCCGTCGCGCTCACAGTGCGCGTGTACACACTGCGCAGAAGTGCGCGCGCGTCATCGAGGCGCCCCTCGTGACGTCTCTCGGCCAGCTCCTTGCTAACCTCACCAGTCGCCTATGCTGCCGTCGTCGGCTGTTAGCGTACTGATCTTGTCAACCGCTGGTCGTCGCGCTGCCGCGCGCAACGAGTAACGGCCGGTACAGGCCCGTGATACACGTCGATAACAGGTGCGTGGTACGCAGGTTTGCGCCTTGGGGAGAAAGTTCGCGCGCTGGTGGTGTACAATGTGCGCCACGCATTTTCGCGCGCTGCTCCGCTCTCTTTAGCCGCCCAGCTTCTCTCCCTCGAACGCGGGCGGTGTGTATATAAGCGGCGGAGCGCGCGTTCGGAATTCAGTCAAGGGCGTCTTTGCTTGGCTTTCGCTTGACTTGACGCTTTGCTTGACGGCACCAAGCAATAAAGACAGACTAACTTTACACTCCTTGCCTTCGCTTCTCCTTCATTCAATAAATAAGAATAATAAAGACGAAATAACAATTAAGCATTCCCAAACCATACCCAATTACGCAACATTCACGCGATATCCCCACCACTCTGCGACGCATTTACTCGAGTTCCCCCCGTGGGAAGATGCGGGCGGTTTTTTTTTTTAGCAGAACCATACACCACACTGCCCTAGTCTATTCGCGATCGCACTAAACTATTGAAAAGACGGAGCACGATTGTCTTATCTGCACCATATGATTGGTTGGATAGTGTTTTACTCACGTTCATAGGTAAGCGCATTTATTTTTGAGTTGTTTAATGTGGAGGAATAATCTGTGCCTTCCGTCCAGCAGAATACCCAGAAACTTGCGTTCATTTTTGACGGGAATCACTACACTATTAATTCGGACTTCAGGGACAGGCCGGACTCCATGCTGCCGAGAAAACAAAATACATGTGCTCTTTTCAGGATTACTCTTGATACCATTTTCATCGGTTCACTTTTCAAGTTTATTAGCATCCAGTTGTAACTGTATAAGATTTATACCTGGTGAGTTCATTTTGACAATGAAAAGTGTACAACTCAGTACTCCCCACTGCGGGACCTCGTTTTCTTGAATGTGTGTTCTAAAAAATGCTGCTCCGACCCTTACGCGAAATGTTCGCTCAGACAGGTAGCTTTCCATAGTGTTGACATGCTTCCAGATACACTGTAAGCTTTGAGGTCACGCAGGATGCCATAGCGCCATGCAGTATCGTACGCCTTCTCTAAGTCGAAGAAAATAGACATACAGTGCTGCCTGTGGACAAAAGCATATTTAACGTACGATTCCAAGGCTTTAAGCTGGTCGGTCGTAGATCTTCCCGGACGGAAACCTGCCTGGCAGCTATCTAGAATACCATGGTATTGTAAAAAGTACATGAGCCTTCTATTGACCATCTTCTCGAACAGTTTTTTAAACAACTGGTAAGTGTTGGCCGATAGCTAGAAGGAGAAGAGGCATCTTTCTTTTGTTTTAGCAATCGTACCACAATTGCGTCTTTCCAAGCTCTTGGGAAATGTCCTGCACTCCACATCTTGTTAAACCAATAAAGGAGTCTTTCGAGGGTGCCTGCGTGGAGGTATTGAATGATTGTGTATGTGATGTGGTCTGCACCTGGTGCTGATGTCTTACAAGTCGCCAAGGCAACATTAAGCTCGTGGATGAACAAATGGAGAGTTGTAAGAGTCTTGTGACGATTTCTTGATGTCCCTAATGGATTTGCGCTCGGCAGATGTTTTGTACCTCATAAATCTGTCTGTGTAATGTGAAGAGCTCGATATAAGTTCAAAGTGTTTGGCCAGTGTGTTTGTCTGGTCTTCTAAGGTGTTACCAGTGGTGCTAACAGGGGTAAGGTTGTTTTGTGCCCTTTGAACTTTCCTTATTCGGTCGGTTCCACACCTTGCTTGCGTCAGTGAAGAGTTAATCGAACTCACAAAAGCTCTCCAGCTGTTGGTTTTGGCTTCTCGGCGAATGCGCCTTCCAACTGCCTTGGCACGCTTGAAAGCACGTAATGAATAAAATTATCTGCAGTTGGGTACCTTCGAAGATTACCCCAGGCCTTGCTTTGTGCTTTGTGTGCGTTTTCCACACTGTTCATTCCACCAGAGCCTTCTGTGATTTTGAGAGTAGCGGAGATTTGAGGGATTGAACTCTCGGCAGCCTCTATAATGTGGGTGGTAACAATACTACAAGCTTCATCTATCTGTAAGTGTTTTATGAATGTGTAGGAGAGCTGTGACCTTTGTCTTCAAAAGCCACCCAGTCTGCACGGGTTTCTTTAAACTTGATGTTTTGAGGAGGGTTAAAAGTATTTTATGGTACACATACCCTTGGAACTGTCAGATAGTGTATTTAAGCACTTAAGAATTACAGTTAAAGAAAGACTTACCCATAACGCCGCGTGGAATGGTCACTCCCTTAAGGCCTTCATAGTTGGAGTCGGTGAGGAATGCGGATATAAATGCCCGGCCTGTCGTGAAAGCGTCAGTATATACGGGAAGTGTTTCGTGCAGAGGATGATCGAGTGGTTGCCTGTGCTTGACGAAGTGTGTCTTAGAAAAGCCAAGTAGTCGCCAAGAGGGTTGAACATGGCAATTGCAAATGTCAAAGCAGCCAAAAAAAAAAAAAAAAAAAAAAAAAAAAATCGATGCGTGTATAAGTAGGTTCGATCCCTGTGTGCTGTGCTGTAGTATGTTGGCTTCCCAAAGGGACTTTTGATGACGAACTTTTATATACACGCACCAGACGACAGTAAGGAAATCTTTCAATTATACGGCCACGGCCATCTTCGCGTTCAGATCCCACAGTTTACTGTGGGCATTAAAGTCGCCCACCACTAGGAATGGGTCCGGTAGCTCATTATAAGGATTCAAATTCTGAACTACAAAGGTGAAAGTCAGGGGAAATATATATTGAAACTAGCGCTATTAACCTGTTGGCGATTATTACGCGTACAGCAACCACTTCAGGTTATGGTCAAAGGAACGAAAGAAAGGAAGAAGTTGTGATTTCTTGGCACAGCAACCTCTCGGTTATAATGCGCCAGACGCAGGGTAGAATAGTTATGCAACGGTTAAACGATGTTATTCAAGGTGTTGTGAAGATTAAAAACATTTTAAAAGGACTCAAAGATGCACATAGCTAAAACCGGTGTAGAAGGCCGGTGTCCTCAAAAAATTTGAAAACGTTACTAAAATCCACCAACGGTTCATCACTAAGTAAAAGCGCAGGGTGTAAAGGGATGCAAAAGGTGTATAATGCTTTGAAATGTCTGATGCGTGCTGCTTCAAGGTGTGGGCAGCTTATTAAAACATGGAGTACAGTAAGAGGATCTCCACAGTGGTCACACACGGGTTTCTGTTCTTTCTGGATCAGGAAGCCGTGTGTGAGCACAGTGTGACCTATTCGCAGTCGGCATAAAATAACCTCATAAAAACGATTTCTGTGTCTGCAACTTTTCCATTCAGATAGGTATGGCTTCACTAGGTGTAACTTATTTTCAGTCTGTCTGTCCCATTCAGTTTGCCAGTACATTGTAATGGACTTTCGTATGGTGTTCCGAAGGTCCTGGTAAGGAACCTTGGACTTCGTTATTGCACAATGCTTAGTATGGTATGCTGCTCTATCGACAGTTTCATTTTCTGGAATGCCAATGTGGCTTGGTATCCAACAAAAGACGACACTAACCCCTGCCGATGTGAGGCAGCACAGTCGATTTTTTAGCATACCTACAGCCGCATTCTTTGAAGGGACAAGGGAGGTCAAAGCACGTATGGCGCTTAAGGAATCTGTAAAAATTGCCACTTTTTGTAGTCCATTTGCTATTACGTCTTCAATAGCTGAGGTTATACCAAAAACCTCTGCAGTGAAGACACTGCCCTCATCAGCTATCCTCTCAGCTACAGTAACTGCCGACGAGTTTACAAAAGCATAACCAGTATGACCAGCAGTTTTTGAACCATCAGTAAAGTAGTGGCAATAGCTACTGTATTTATCCTTAAGTGCAAGAAATTCTTGGCGCAAAAACTGGTGTGGAAAAGCTTTCTTGTCGTATTTTAACAGCGACAGGTCACATTTGACAGCACTATAGTCCCAAGGGGCTAAAGCATCCGATAAACTCAGAAGAGTTGGCGGGCATATCTTGAAAGAGTACAGAGTCATGTGCTCCTCCAAACGGAGGGCAAGAGGGCGGACCACTCTTGGTTTGTTCTCAGAGCTTCTTGTACTTATTTTCAAACAATTCTCCGGCACAAGGATGGTCATTTATGCATGCTATTTTGGCTGCATATACTCCACTTAGGTACGCTCGACGGTACTGCAGAGGCCACTCATTGCACTCAACGTAAAGACTATCAACAGGGGAGGTACGATATGCACCTGAGGCAAGTCTGAGGCCCAAGTTGTGCACTGGATCGAGTGAGGTGAGAACAGATTGGCGAGCTGACCCATAAACAATACAGCCGTAATCAAGACGAGACCGTACAAGTGAGCCATAAATTCTGAGCAAACATGCGCGTCGGCCCCCCATGACTTGTGCGACAAAATTTTCAATATGTTAAGTGTCCTCATGCAGGTCATTTTGAGTGTCTTTATGTGAGCCCCAAACGTTAATTTGGAGTCATAAATGATGCCCAAGAATTTGTGCTCACTGTGTACTGGAACGAGCATATCCCTGATTTTTATTTCAGGCTTGGCATGAATACCTCGTTTCCGCGTGAAGCACACACATGCACACTTCTCAGGAGAAAAGCGAAAACCGTTTTCATCTGCCCATCGTTGCAACCGATTGACCGTAGTCTGGATTTGTCTTTCACAGACTGATTGGTTACATGACGAAAAGGCAATCTGCAGGTCATCGACGTAAAGGGAGTACATAACCGGTCGAGGAATAACCTTTGCCAAGGAATTTATTTTAATGGCGAAGAGTGTCACACTTAGCACACTGCCCTGAGGTACTCCATTTTCCTGGCTGAAAGAACGGGAGACTGCATTGCCCAGTCTCACAGTAAAGGTTCGTTCTTGAAGAAAATCTTGTACACATGAAAACATTCGCCCTCTGATTCCCATTGCTGCCATATCCTGCAGAATTCCATACCGCCAAGTGGTATCATAAGCCTTAGCCATATCAAAAAAGACAGCAAGGCAAAACTGGTTGTTAACGAAAGCATCTCGTATCATTGTTTCAAGCCGAACAAGGTGGTCAGTTGTAGACCGAAACTGCCGAAAACCACATTGAAACCTGTCTAAGTAACCTGAACGTTCGAGAACAAAGACCAATCTAAAATTGACTATCCGCTCAAATGTCTTGCACAGACAACTGGTCAACGTTATGGGTCGGTAGCTTGATGGACAGTCGGGTGGCTTGCCATCTTTCAGTAACGGAATTACGACAGCCTTTTTCCATGCTTTGGGCAGCCTACCCGTTTTCCAGATTTTATTAAAGAACTTCAGAAGCACTTCTAAGCAGCTATCATTTAGGTGTTGTAGAAAAGCGTAGTGAATAAGGTCAGGGCCAACAGAAGTAGCCTTGCACTGAGCTAGTGCTCTTTTAAGTTCGTACAATGTAAATTCTTGGTTATAGTCTTCAGTGTTGTTGCTAGTATTTTTAATCCTGAGCTTTTCAGCACTAGCCTTATGTCTCATGAACTCTTGTGTGTAATTTGTATCGCTAGAAACATCTGAAAAGTGGGCACCTAAAACATCCGCTTGCGTTTGCAACAAATCGTTCCCACCGTCGGTAGAAAAAAGTGGTACCGTAAACCGTCTGTAGATGCCTTTGACTTTGCGTACATGGTCCCAGACTTTTTTTGCGGGAGTGGTAGTGTTTATTGTGCTTACAAAGTTTTGCCACGAGTTTCTTTTTGCTTCTTTTCTGATTTTTCTGGCAGCAGCTCGGGCAGCCTTAAAGCTCAGGCAGTTGTCCATGGTAGGGTACCGTCTGAACACACCCCAGGCCTTGTTTTGCTTTTTCCGGGCTTCGCGACAGGCATCATTCCACCACGGCTTTGGCTGCTTAGGGATTCGGCCAGATGATTGTGGGACGGCTACTTTAGCAGCTTTAACAAGTTCCTCGCAAATGTAGGCATTTGCTTTATCTATGGACATACTGCTCATGTCAACTCCCTCAAAACTGACCAGATCCTTAAATTTTCCCCAGTCTGCTCTCTCGAGCCTCCATCGGGGTGGACAGTTTTTGAGGGCTGGAAGTGGCTGCACGTCTCGCAACAAGGCGGGAAAGTGGTCACTTCCGTGTGGATCGTTCACTACACTCCACTCAAAGTCCATCTCGAGCTCTGGCGACCCAACACAAAGGTCTAGCGCAGAAAAGTTTCCCGTACCCGCAGAAAAATGTCTTGTCTCCATTATTGAACACAAAAAGACTGTTATTCGTCAACCACTGTTCGATTTGTTTTCCCCGACTGTCGATTTTGTCACCTCCCCATAGGCAGTGATGGGCATTAAAGTCCCCCATAATAACAAATGGTGCAGGCAGTTGCTCAATAAGATCATTAAGTTCCTGTAATGACACATTATCAGATGGTGGCAGATAAAGTGAGACAACAGTGACCAGTTTGTTGACATAAACTTGTGCTGCAACGGCCTCCAGTGTAGTGTCAAGTTGTATTGACTTTAGAATTGTGCCCTGTGCCACAACCAAAGCCACACCCCCTGAAGCGCGGGTGCTCTCTTCTCTGTCCTTTCTGAGGAGGTGATAACTGCGGAGAATTTTATCGTGTCTTTTTGTTAAATTTGTCTCCTGCAATGCCACCACTTGGGGCTCATATTCATCTAACAACTTGTGTATGTCGTCAATGTTGTGAATTAAACCTCTACAGTTCCAGTGGATGAAGGGAACCGGCATTTTAGTTTTTTGGATGGGGTACAATTACTTTTTTTTTTACTTTTGTCAGGTGGTTTCCTTGCAGGAGGTTCACTCCTTGCAGGGATCTTGGATGCGTTCTTCCCAGTACCTTTAGAAGGCACGGGTAGGAGAGATGTTGAGTGTCTTCCAGTGCCCCTTTGGGGCCCTGAAAGGGACGAGGTGGAGGGAACAACGTCCATGGCCTCCTCAGCCGGAGCAGAGAGGGCCGGTGGTTGCACAGCCTCGGGGGCCGGAGCGCGTGCAGTCGGCTGTGGCTGTGCTGGCTGCTGCACGGGGGGAGACTGGGCAAGGGCCAGGTCAGCAGAGCTAAACTGCGTCCCTACCGATGCCCGAGGCGGCCCGGCCCCCCGGCGCGCCACCTCGGCGAAAGTGCCTTTTTGCACAAACGAGAAGCGTCTTCGCGCTTCTTGAATTGACAGACCTTCTTTTACCAGTTTGATAGACATTATTTCTTTTTCATTTTGGAATTTCTGGCATTTCCGTGAGTTGTACGCATGGGGTGTGGCCCTGCACAATTGACACACTTTACTTCCTGCGCTGCGCAGGAGTTCGCGTGATGATCAGTACTCGCGCACTTGGCGCACGTCTCTTTGCCCCGACAGCTCTGCAGTGTGTGACCAAACCTCTGGCACTTAAAGCACCGGCGTGGGTTTGGGATGTATGGACGGACTCGATGGACTACATAGCCAAGTTTCAGGGATTCAGGAAGCTTGGTGGAGTTGAAAGTCAAGACAAGGTGATTAGTGGGGATGTCAATGTCGTTACGTCGGATCATGATACGCCTGACAGCAGTAACATTTTCCTCTTGCAGGCCCTCTAAGATTTCATCCTCCGTGAGGTCTGCGAGGTCAGGATCTGAAATCACTCCTTGGCATGAGTTTAGGCTTCGGTGAGCCGATACTTTTATAGTTAGGTTTGCTAACCTTTGCATTGCAAACACTGCATCAGCCTGGGCTTTGTTTTCGCATTCAATGAGGATACCTCCAGAGGACATCTTTGTAGCTTAGCATTTACCGCCGAGGACAGCTTCCAGTTCTTTAGCGACTACGAATGGCGAGGCCTTTCGTAGGGGGCACTGGCTGTCGGTGGATTCGATAACAAGAAATCTTGGAAAGCTTTGTTCTTTTAGTTGGAATGGGACCCTTGATACAGGGTAGCTTACTGCGGTGCGAACTCGTTTCCGAGCCCGATCATGAGGAGGTTTTGTCGTAGCCATAAACTAGCAAATAAACATTCAGCAGCCATGCTGGCCACCCACCTCGGAGCCCAACACGGGAACGCAAACTTGCGTTAGCCATACGTGGCCACTATAACCCTGCATAAAGAAACCTAGGGTGGCCATTCACACAGGGTTAACCCTTGCCACCTGGAAGAGGAGATCGGAAAGCAGAAAAAAATAGAGGACAGGAAAGATGGAGAAAGAAGACAGGAAAGCGAAAGAGTGGAGAGGGGGGACAGGAAAGGGCGACTGGCTGATTCCCCCTCGGCCGGGTCAGTCCGGGGGTGCCGTCTACAAGAAGCGAGGGCCAAAGTGGCGTGTTGCCTCCACCAAGGGGCCCTAAGGTCCACAACAACCTCGGTGTCGGCTCAGCCACCAGGATCCCCTTTTCCCTGGACACGGCTAAGCCACGCACAGCCTAAAGCGTGGGTGGGTCCAACCCACATGGGCTCGGGGTCCGCGGTGTCGCCACTACCGTCACCTTGAACGTACAAGGTGCCCGTGCGGGGTTCAAAGGAACAAATTGACAGGGAATAGAATGTTGTATCACTATCACTACACCACCAGAGGAGTGAGAACAGTTGCCCTATCTTTTCTAAACACAGAATAGCGCTTCAGACAGTTTGTTTGTTTCGATTGTATGTGTGTTTCCTGAAGATATAAGATGGTTGATTGGTTTTATAAAGAATTTAGTTTGTCATCCAAGTTTTTCAATAAGCCCCTGCAGTTCTATTGTGTAATGCACTGTACTACTATAAGTGTTTAAAGAGAGAGTGCAGCGTGTATCTGTGTTGCAGACGGGTAGTATTATCTATAGTACTGAGCCTGCGTTAGGGCCAGTTATGCGAGGAGCTGGTTTTTTCCCGCGGCCGATGTTGCCACGCTGCTCGTTTGGCTGAAGAGCTGACCGAGCTGGCGTGGGTGTTATGTCCATCTCTTCATCCGATGGTAAAGGAGTAAGCAGAATCTCCCTCCTTTTGTCGTGGACTCCGGGGAAGGCCAATCGTGTTTTCCGCGCGGGCCAATGGCGGCTGTAGCGTCGTTGTGCCCGTGGATGTGGATGCAAGGCTCCCCACCTCGCTGCCTACTGTGCCCACGGGTGACAGCGCAGCAGGAGCGGAAGGCAAGCCGTCTCCACCTACGGAGTTCGTTGCAACCTCAGCCGCAGTGGCTGTGGTACAACATTTCGGGCAACCGAAGCCAGCCCAGTGTTGGTGGGGTTGGGCCAGGTCAGCGTTGCTGCACTAAATCGCCACCCAAACCTGACGCCGCCCCCCCCCCCCCCGGTGATCAGCGTCAGCGTAACTTCCTGAGGGAAGCATCGAATGTCTTTTCCGAGCTTTTGGGTAAGACAATTTATGCGTCACATTGAGGTTTATGATTTCTTTCTCATTTTTGAATTTTTTGCAAGAACGGGAGTACGCGGGGTGGGATCCTTCACAGTTACAACTGTGAAATTGTGTGGCATTACACTCATCTGTCTTTTGGTCGTGCTTCGAGCATTTTGCACATGTGTTTTGCCCCGACAGTTGTTCCTACTGTGCCATACATTTGACATTTGAAGCAACGTCGCGGGTTTGGGATGTACGCCCTTATCTGACAGTGGAGAAACCCGGCTTTTACAGATTCGGGGAGCGTACTACGATCAAACGTCAAGATGATATGTTTGGTTTTGATCTCATTTCCATCGCGCCTCATTGTGATGCGTCTAACAGTAGTCACCCCTTGCTCACGCAAGCACTCAAGGATATTTGCCTCAATTTCATTTATGAGTTCAGTTTCTGAGATGACACCTTGGCAGCTATTGCGTATTCGGTGAGGTGTTACAGTGATCTGTAAGTCACCTATGCTTGTTTGTTTTAGAAGGTTAGCAGATTGTTCCTTAGTTCTGACCTCAATAAGCATGTCACCAGGTATTTCTTTGCGTCACACTTTTTTCTAACTACACCTTCAATGAGCTAGGCGATCAGGAACACAAATTTCGAAGTTATTGGGGTGGCTTTGTCGACAGTCTGCATGACCAGAAAGCGAGGAAAGTTGTCAGGGATGTTGAAAACAAGGTTCGGGTAGGGGTTTAAACATTGCTTCGGTGCGGGCCCTTTTCGGGGCCCGATCGTTTGAAAGAAGGGGTTTGGATAATACAATGCATCAGAGTATAAATCAGGGGACGGGGGTACTCTCTTCTTTGACTTTACCCTGATGGTCAAAGAGGTCCCGGAGCTCCCTGCCCGGTAGACAGACAGACGGCGCCCATCCGCCGGAGCTTGACGACGGCTCTAACGGCCACCGTTTGTGGTTTCTACCCTTCACCTTACAACTCATTACCACGGTTGGTTACAGCGTGAGTGGGAGGGGGGGCTCGGGGTCCGCAGTGTCGCCAATACTGTCACCAAGATTACTCAAGATGCCCCGTGCGGGGGCCACTTTAGTGCATTTACCTCCGTGTGCCATTGTCGTCCGTGCTTCGTAATTCATTGTGTTCACCCCTTTAAACTTTGTGTTCGTTTGTGGATTTCATGGCGTCGACTGGAATGTCACATTTACTGTCATCGCGCCGTTTCCCCAATATGTTCAGGCGCCTCAGTATAAAGTCGATAACCGTTCTGTTAGAGTCTCCCATAGGATACGCTTTCGCCTTCTAGCGTCAGAGGGCAAATTTATGATATTCTAAAATCGGCGTTCAAAATTTTCTGCATGGACTGCAGGACAAAAAGACCATAAATTCAGATGTACACCTGGTACCTAATTACCCAGGGTACGCGAGCGATTGCAAGCTTGCATCGCAGCGCCATCTTACGTTGCTCTTCTGGTGTCGAGACATCGCACGGCGTATGCGCGTCTCTTCATGCTTGTCAACGTGTCTTTTTCCTCGGCTGCCGCGGACAAAGTGGTTACGTGCGTGTGGCGCTGGTTGTCGCTTTATTTATTAACTTTGTCGTGCGGTGCTTCTCTGGATACTGTTGTAGTTTTTTAAGCGAAGCCTCATACGGCTATACGCGAAAGTAAAATGTGGCGTTCCCACGTTCGCAGAAAACTCCTCCGGCGCCACCCATGCGCGAACAAACCATTTAAAAATGAGAGATTGCCTGGGTTTGTCACGTTTAGTCTGACTAATGCGTCTGCTTAGGTAATGCACGTATCGGCTCCGTTCCCTCGTCGAAATCAAATATAGCCCCGAATGGCAACCGCTGTTGACAGCGCAGAGTCGTATGTCCCTCGGGTTGTTTCTCTTCGTGCGTGTACTCGGGCGGATTTCCGTACCGTTTCGGAGCCCCGCGCGAGGACTTCGGCCCCCTGTGGGAGCCTCCCGAACAGCGCGGTGGGTCGACTCGAGCGGGGAGTAAGCTCGTTTTAAAGACGATAGTCTTTCGTGGGCTACTTACACGAGAAGGGTCCTGTCTCTGTCTGTGTGTCTCTGTGTGTCTGTCTGTGTGTTGTGTCTTCCTCTGTCTGTCTGTGTCTGTATGTCTATCTGTGTCTCTCTCTGCGTCTGTCTGTCTGTGTCCCTCTGCGTCGGTCTGTCTGTACCTCTCCTGCGTCTGTCTCTATCTCTCTGCGTCCTCTGTCTGTGTCTGTGTCTCTCTCTCCCGTCTCTCGTCCGTCTCTACGTCCGTCTCTACGTCCGTCTCTACGTCCGTCCCTTGGTTCAGCCGCCCGACAAAGTTAACGGGATGTTGAACAAGACGTTTATGTACGCAAAGATAGTTTTAACATCTAAACCTGGTGGCAATCTTCATGCTCGTAAACATTGTTGAGAAAAAAAACATTACGTATATTTGAGGCAAAACATCACATCATCAGGGGTATTTTCAGGGACCTGTTCGCCGCGACAGCGCAGCTTGCGGAAACCTAGCGTGCCGCTAGTCGTCGGTGGAAATCTACAATCACTGTCGTCAGCGAGCATGTTGTGTTTGCGACCCCCTATCTGGCCTTCAAATGCTCGTTTCCCCTATTCTAAAACTGACGTTCCGACGCAAGCACGCCCTACGTGAGGCACACAGCCACCCGGGACTTCTTTATTAAGCAGGCCGACCACCGACCGGCCCCGCTCGACAGTAGTAGGTGGAACATGCGCGCCGGCTGTTAAAAAAAAAGCGTGACGTACCGCTGAGCGGAGCCGATGGCTCCGTGTATCTCGAACCCTCAAGGGCATTGTACTCTTTCTCTAGGTGGCCCTGCGCCTAGACGATGACGTCACAGCTTCCAAAGTGCATTGGAGGCGAGATGAGAGAATGAAAGCTCCAGGCCTTTTTGCTGGCCAATTTTTAATGAACGATGACTCGGCTAATACTCAACGCTTTTAAACCATTTGTGCGGCAGGACGCTCCAATCACATAATACTCCAGCTATTACGCACGTAAGATCGACACCTTTGGAACCCTGTTTAGGGCTCCTTCAAGAGAAAGACGGTTAAAACGCGAAGCTTGTCCCCATGCAATCTGAATCAGAGAAAACCCCTAATCCAAATTGCTGCGACTATGTCGGAATGGAGCAGTCAGATGGACGTCGGCTTCGTAACGCAAGGCCGCAGGTTAGAGTTCGATCACGGGAAGCGTTTTTTTTTTTTTTTTGAGGCTCTTGTTCCGCTTCTGCGGAAACCCATCGTGCAAGTTGGCTTTCGTGCAGTGCGGTTTTACAGCAAAGCTGTAAATGGCTAGGATCCAGCAGATCGTCTCCGGTCCCAGAGCGATGTAGACAGGAATCGCTAGCGAGCGTAGCGCCACGTTGCGGAGCCCACTCAAATCCCCGAAATCGTAAAAGTGCGCGCCACACCCCCGGGCCATGGAAAAAATCATACAAAATTAAAAAGGTCCTAGGGCCTTCATAGAGCATGCGCCGTGATTACCATACCCGCGCTATAATAAATTTCTACGCACGATTCCTGTGTGTTTTGTAGCGTAAGCTACACTGGCCGAGGTTGAGCAGTTTCGCGTGTGCCGTGAAGGGCCTTCTGTGCAAGCGCGAGGGGCATTGGATTCGATTCGATTGGATTGGATGGCTTGGCTTGGCTTGGCTTGGATTGGTTTGGATTGGATTGGATTAAAGTGGATTGTGTTGGGTTGTGTTTTTGCGTCATAGCCGCGGCAGACGCACTGGCGCCGGCACATGCCCAGGTGTGCGCCTCAATTGCGCAGTAGCCACGTCTGACGCTGCGTAGGAGCACTTGATAGCCGTTTCACGTGGCTCGTGAAGAGGCGTGCTGAGCATGCGCGAGGAGCAGTGACTGGACAGGACTGGACTTTCAGTTAATAACCAGGAACAATGCTCAATCGCTAATTACAGACAAACGATTTTTTCTTCGTGCACCCGTTGGACTACGACCCAGTCAAACCTCACGTGGAGGCTAGGCACCGCAGCTTTGCTGGCCATCCCTCTTCACGGGGTGGAACGGCTCTAATTTTTTTCCGAAGAAAGCTTCAAGTTTCATCATCACCATGCATGATCATTATGTGTCCTCGCATTGTGTAAAGTTGGCATTCCTACACTGCGTTTACGCGTTTAACGCCACCAGTGAAGCATAGGAGCCTTCGCTTTAAAACAGGAAACTCGCGGCAGTGGGTCATCAGGCAGCTAACGCACTTTAAAACGGCACTCGTCACGTGGGAATATCGAAACCGACCCCTAGCCCCAGACGCTGTTTATATAAGCATACATGAACCATGCTTTTCATTAAATAGCGAATTTATTAAACAGCACGGGAGAAATTTTAGTCTTTATAACACGTCTGGAGATTAATATCAATGACGTTTAAATGTCACAAACCAGGTGAATCAATTCGCGTGCCTAAGAGATGTGAAGTAATCTTCGAAAGTACGCTCGGGCAAATTCCGAGTAGTCGATGGTAAGTGTTGCAGGGTCCCTTTAAATAGCACGAGAGTAATTTACCGGATTTATAACACGTCTGAAAATTTGGTAACTTATCCGATGTGGTAAGACGTTTAAATGTCAAAAACCAGGTGAATAAATTAGCGTGTCAACCAGATGTGAAGTAATCTTTCAAAATACCTACGGGCAAGCTGATGATCACTTAATTTCATCACACGTGGCATTTCATGATCATGAGATTGTGTTTAATGGCGCAAGGGCTAATGGCCCAAAGAGCGCCAGACAAAGCATTTTGTGTCTTATGGGAGTTTGATGCGCCATGTTTTGGGTAAAGGGTGATTATATAAAATTTGTGCACTGAGCAAATGATTAGCAAGTGAAAAGTAATGATACAACAGTTTAAAGAAGCAAACAGGATTAGTCTTTTCTAGTCAGGGTGCCTCG